>JAUBOC010000050.1:7406084-7416107 GCA_032275365.1 Anablepsoides cearensis | reverse complement strand
AAAAAAAGGTGGGCCCCCCCCCCCCCCCCCCACCCGCCCCCACCCTCTCCGCGGCAGAGAGGGAGCGGGAGATGTTACAAAAGCCTCCAACACGGCAACACTTGCTGCACAAATCAGCGCTTTATAAGTGATAAGTTGTTCAACAAGTAAAAGCAAACAGAGGGGGACTCCAGTGCTGTCATTTTCCCTCTCTCTGTGTTCTAAAAACAACTTCAATCAAATGACAGAGGAGGGCAACAACCGCGGCAGGCGCAGCGAACAGGCACCTGTAGAACAGGCACTTCTCTCCTGACAGGGAATATTAATCTTAGCTTGGAAGTACTTGACAAAGGACCCTTTTCTTGTAACAAGTGCTGTTCCAGGAGCAGCCGTGAATTTGTGAACCAATGAAGGGCTCAGAAAGCCAGACAGCCTTAATGCTACTTTTGTTTAATGGGTCCAAATATAGCTCCCCACACACACACACACACACACATAAAAAGAAAAATACTGCCTGAGAGAATTCACCACTGTGATGTCTAATTAAACTCATTTTTCATCCTGTATCCACACTGTGACTGGCGTTAAAAATCTCCTCTTTGATCAACAAGACGAGCCTCCATCAGAATATCCGAGATAACAGTTGGGAGGCTGTTTGGTGCAAGAGGAGTGTGAAAGCATCACATCTTTTGAAGTGAGGTTCCGTGAAAGGTTTATAGGAACAAAGAATATCTTACCTGTTGAGGATAGCTTTTTAAACAACCTTAATTTGGAGAAATAGAATTAATTTAAGTGGGACCAAGACCAACGTGGATTGCTCCTGTCACGACTTCCAATCTTAAATGTTTGTAGTGGTTAATATGAAGCTAAACTAGCGACATACCCAGCTAGCTGTAGCATTTCAAGTGTAACCTGTAGGACTGCTAGCTGTGAGGTAAAATATATTTTAGATGTAGGGAATTTAGAAGATTCTGAATCAATTTTGAAATGTCAAAACTAAATTTAGCTAATGTTAACCTGTGCTTCTACTTTACAATCTGCAGAATTACTGTTATTGTTTGTCCCAGCAGAGCTACTGTAGCTTTTAGTAACATGTCACAATAAACCTGGGTTTTCATGTTTTTCACATTTTATTCAATAAACTATGATGAATTTATGTCTGTAAATAACAAATTCAGTAATTATAGCATGACTTTTTTAAATAATGACTTTAAAACATTTGATTTGGGTGTAAATTTCAGTGATAAACACAATGTTATACGCATTTTCTTTTCATTTCCAGTATTAAATTAGCATATATGCTACTTGTTTCTCAGCAATCTGTCATTATTAGGGTTTTTTGACATGTATTTTATTTTATTATATAAATCATGTTCACTTATGTCATAATCTTCTATGTTTTAAGATAATCACAAAAACCTGACCAATAGAATTGAAACAAACTGTGCTACATTCATAGAAATAAAAAAGTTTATAAAGTAAAATTACGATTAAAAAGTTTCCTGGCCCCATTCAGACTAGCCAATAGCTGGGTCAATCATGTCAGAATTAAATGCCATTTCCCCAACCCGTGGCCATTCAAATCTCATTCTGCGACAGGTAAGATATTAACTGTTCACAACTTTCCCTTCGAAACCCACCTCACAAAATGTGAACTAGCTCTTTAAGTTATCCTTGATAGTGCAGGCTTTATGAAACGGCCCTTGAGCAAAGCACAACAGCCTGATGTCCATGTTCTATTCTTGTCCGCTCACCATTCATCGTGTCGACAAGAATAACACTGAACTGAATAACAATGAGGGGACAGAATAAGGCCCTAAAGGTAAGCAGGCTCTGTTCTGGCAACAATAAAGCCTCTTTCTGCATTATATATCATCTTTTAGTCTTCTTCCTCATGACTGACAACATTTTCTTTGTCGACTCAAACACAGAAAAAATGGAATTTCCTTGCTTTTCTCTGCTTTTTTGTTTTGTTGTTTTTTCACCAACGCAGCAGACGTGTTCTGTTTCAAGCTAACAGTTGATTTATGAATGTGAACAGCAGCATGAAACTACCCCAAATGAAATCTGCTGCTCTTTTAACATAAAAACACACTCCCCAGGCAGCAGAGAAGAGGGAACTAGCAGTATCTAGAGCTAAATTTAAATGCTTTTCTGAGCACGGTCTTAATATAGACAATGTGCAAAAAAAAAACTGTCACAGTTGTGAGGCCGCCTGCTCAAATTAACACGGGCTAAAATAAAAGCGCTGTGTCACATTTATGTAACTTTTGGGTGTTTTTTTTTTAAATCATCACTCAAAAGTGAAGCCACCCTTTCTACCTCTTCTGGATCAGTGCTGCTGGTGATCCAGCCCCCCACTTCCACCCCCATGAGAGGAATGCTTCATATCGGGTGAACGTGAGGTGCCTCTCGATTCGTGGAAAGTGCACTGAAGGGTCTGTAGGAGCTGGTAAACAAGAGATTTATGAATGACAGGTCCCAAATTTGTTTTTAGCACAAGGGAGCAACAAGCACCCTGTACCATGCCCAGATTCCTCCCCGCGGAGGTCCCGCCAAGGGGGGATTGTGTGACTCACTGCCTGTGACCACACTCCCACTGCCGCCTCGCACCGTCAGAGTCCCCAATGTGTTTATTTCTATAACTGATCTGCCTCTCATTAGCCCCGGTGGTGGTTGAAGTGACAATCACAGCCTTAATTTGAGATGTTTGATGGCTGTGTTTTTTTTTTCCTCAGGCCACATTAACAGATTTCCCATCCCAAAACGAGACACGCATCACTGGAGATATTATCCTACTAGTGCACGTGAGCAGACTGAAATATATGCCAAAACTCTATCAAAATGATTCACAAGGTGTTATAGTTTTACTACAATAAGATCACCATTTAAAAATGTTACACATTTTAATATCTTTTAAATCTAAATCCTTATAAACTGCCAACTTTAATAATAAAGGAGTGATTTTAAAAATGACCATGATGAATAAAAAATACAATAAGCAGTTGGAGTTCAGTGCAAGTTATGAACAATTAATATCTTACCTGTTGTGGATAGCTCTTTGATCGATCTCAGTTTTAAGAAATTGAGTTTAAACTTGATAAGAATGAAGCGCTAACAGCTAATATGAGTGAAGCCAAGACCAAAATAGATTAATTTCTTAATAAAAAAAAACTCTAATCTCTAAAATGTTGTTGTTCATGACTGGTATTTTACAAACCTTTAAACCTCTGTCACTTTAATATTACTTGGGTATTCCTACAGAAATATTATGATAATCCTGCAGGGGCTGTCAGAGGCTAGATTAAAAGTGCTACAGCTAGTTGCTGCTAATATATGCAAATAACAGCAGAACTCTACATAAATATTTATACATTAGCTAGGTTTACATGTGTAAAATTATTTGATGAAATTGAAATGTATTCAGATGAAATAATCAAAGTGTATCTTTTATATGGGCACAAATGAATTCATCTGAACATGACGAGTGTTTACATGCACCAGGGTTTTATTCGGAATAGAAGCACTGACATGCACAGAGTTGTGAACTTTCTCTAAAAAAAAAACACAGAAGAAGTTCTACTTCTGCGATGGGCCCAAATAAAGGTTAAAATAAACAAACACAGAAATAACTCCATGTTCCTACACTTTAAATCATTTTAAGCTCTTTCAAAGTTTCTAATAGAACTGTTGAATCACTAACTAACAAGTTTCGCTTCCCGTGACATGTTAGCATCTAGCCAGGCGGAAATACGTCAGGTTGAGACAGGCCGCACGTGCAGTCAGGTCAGTTTTCCACAACCAGAATAACATGATCAGAATAAAGATTTACATGCACAACGTTAAGATTATCAATCCGCATAAACCAGCCCTCTCATTCAATCAAGCTGAATCAAATCAGAATATTCCCATTTGGGCGTTTAGATGACTTATTTTTATTCTGACTACTTACGTCCATATAAACATAGCAGCAGTGTTCACACACTAGTTGTTTCAAGACATCAACTTTGGTCTTAGCTCTGCTCAATCTACCTTTATATCATCAGTTCAGTCATTAAACTTTATTTCTTCAAACTGAGGTTATTTAAGAAGCTGTGTGCAGCAGGTAACATAATAATTATTCATAACATTTCCACAAAATACCACTTTAAAGCACGTGAACTTGAACAAGCCTGTTTCCACTTTAAAGCAACTTTAGATATCAGCGAACAGCAACATGTCGTAACAATGTCATTTCTTAACTATCAGTCATTTAAATTCTTATTTTGGACTTCACTGAGCACCTAATATATCTCCAAGTCTGAATAGCAACATTTTAAAATTAAATGTTTCTTCTGGCAGACTGAAGTTAAAATAAACACATCAAACTCATTGAAGGAGGCTAACACCGTCGCAACAATGATGCGCAACCTTTAACAGTTTCACAAATAGGTAAATATATGTAAATATCATGTTGTCTGCTGTTAAGCAACCAGTTTTATTAATAACTACAGCTTAAAAGTACAACACTAAAATATTACAGACATTTAGATGAATCCTCATTTGTATTCCTCTTAATCCTATTTTGAGTATTTTAAGAACATCCTCTATTTGCTACTACTTTCTTTAGAGCAACTTTTAGATTTAACTTTTATTTTAAAAGTTCTAATAAAAGATTGTTACACTTTAGACATGAGTACTGTGAGTTTTTGAGTTTCAAATAAGAGAGTGTTGCTTATCTAAATTCCCCCGTCTGCTTGTATAAATAGAAACAGAGATACAGAAGATGTTTGAGGGCAAAAAAATAAGCCGATGCTTGGGACTGCAATGTGGTGCTGGATCTCTCATTAAGTGCCTTGTTATTTTGAGCAGCTGGTATGTCTAAAGCAGGAAACGGGTCTTTATTTTTAAGACTCGGGCTCGTCCTTGCAGCTGAGCCAGAGCTGCAGTTTGGAGTCTGTCTGCTAGCAAACAGAGAAAGGAGCTGAGCTTTTACCGGACGAAGCCAAAGAGTCCGGTCGTCTCCTGTTCTGTCTCGCTATAACCTCTGACCTCTGACAAAACAATACGAGGACCAAAACAAAAGTTAATCCTGTCCAATTAAAAGGTAATAAGTGGGAGTTTCCAACACTGGCAACAAATCCCAAAAACAAAACATGAATTTTGTGAAGCGTCTGCACAAGTTTCAGGAAACGCAAAACTGATTTTTTTTCCTCCGTATTTTTAGTTGCCATTCTTTACGTGTCCTCTGATAATCTTTGATAAGTCGCTCCATTCCTAAAATACATCGTTTCTAGGCAGTGCTGACCTTAAAACCCACACCCTACGTGTGTGTGTGTGTTTTTCTGCACAATCCCTTCAGCCGTAAACACTTCAGATGTACGTGGCGAGGCGAGCCTGAATAGATACAGGACACAGACGAGTGCACCTAAAAGGTGCTGCATTGTTCCTGCCTGAAAGGTCTCGTTTTGATATTTGCATGATATTTTGCTCTCAGGGGGAAACTCATTAGTCTCTCCCTGTTCGAGAGCCCACCTGAGGATTGTTTTTTTTTATGTGGACTTTGATGGTGCTGCTGACACTAATCAAAGTAAAATTATTAAGCCCTTCCATTTGCTGATCCACTTAGAACCTCAGAAAGGTTGAAAACTAGAAATCATAAAGATCCAAAAATATCCTCTCAGTTTAAAAGATTAAAATTAAATGCTAAACAACTCTCAACCGCAACCTTTCAAACTGAATGAAAGTCTTTCCAGTGTAACGTTTTTAGACCCATACCAGTCACTGTCAGGTAATTTATTCTCAAATGAGGGAAAGCAAAATTAAACAGGCAAATGGGACAATTCTCTATTAATATCTGTTCCAAACCGCTGTTATATCAGGAGCATGCGAGATGGAATGATAACGCACAGATGCCTAATCTTAGCAGGCTAATGCCATAAGCTGAAAATAACTCACCTAAGAATAGCTGACCCACAGAATAAGCAAGGAGCCTGGATTCAGGCACTTGCTGGATATCTTTTTGGTTCACATGTTTCAAGACAAAAGACCAAAATTTAAAAAAAAACTGCTCTTTAAATGACCTGATCTGCTGGCATGTAAATCTGGTCAGTCTGAGCTCTTCTGACACTTAAATTTAACAATTAAAAAACAAAAAAGCAAAGATCACTGGACTGTTTCAGAAATCAGAACATTTTGCAAAAAGAAATCAAACACTTGTAGGATTTTTTTTTTGTTCGTCATCACTTCCTTGTGTTTACCCCAAGTGTTCTCAGCTCTGTGCTATTTTTTGACTTTTTATCAATAGCCACACAAAAGAGAAAGAAGAGCACCAACAGTGTGACTCATTTTTTTTCTTTTTTTTTAGTCAATACAAAGAATAGATGTTACTCATTCTGATGTCAGCCACGTATACAATCCAGTTCAGTTCTCAGGTTCAAAATAGAGCAGTCAGTGTTTTTTGGTCCTGAGAGAGAAAAAACCTTTTAGATTACCCCCCAACACCCCACCCCACCTCCCTCTCTTTTTAGTAATTTGTTTTTATTACAGTGCGTCCTGCGCTGGGAAAGTGCAACTAACCCATAAACAAATCCTGCTCAGACACAGTTTTAATCAGGGATGCTGTTCTGCCTCTACAATAACGAGTTAAAGTGATCCTGGTCCTACCTGGTTGATGTGATGTCGCCTGTTTCCGCACCGAAATCAGTGCGCAAAGAGTTGAAAGTGAAGAAGAGAAATAAGACAGGAGTGGGAATGTGCGAAATGCAAGAGCGTCAAAAAGGGGGATTAATAACAAAAAGAAGAAAGGGGGGAAATGGGGGAGGAAAGAAAAAAGGCAGGAAGAATAATAATGATTCCTCAGTTTGAGAGGCAGCAGCGGAGCGGGAGATCACCTGAGTTGTTCACGTTGTGCATCTTGCTCTGGTTGGGGAGCTGCTGGTGTCCGACGCGCCCCTCTGTTGTGGAGAAACTTGACTCGCCCTCGTAAATCGTCTGCAGCATACTCCAGTCAGCGCTCAGGTCTCATCGCCAGCCCTGTGTTTCCTGTCACCCAAAAAAAAAAAAAAAAGAGCCAGCCCTCTCAGCCACTCAGAGGAGGGACGGACCACGACAACAGCCGGGCTCTCTCTCTCTCTCTCTTAGTCCTCTTTCCTCTGACGAACTGAAACCCTGCGCGCGCGCGCTCTATCTCTCTGTCTCTATCTCTGTGAGGGTCTCCTCCTCAGTCTGGTCCCACACACTAACCTAACAGCACCCAAACTCTCTTAATTTGCTTCTCTTTTTCTCTCCCCAGCAAAGTGACCGAGCTTCAGCAGCTCCAGCAGCAGCAGAGTTGGCAGGAGGAAAAGCCACTGAGCGCCTCCTGCACAGGCAGCAGCGCAAAGAGAGAGGGAGCTTCATTTGCATGTGAATCAACAACTGCGGGGCCCACAGGTGACAGAAATAGAACAATGGCCAGCCCTGGCTAAAAATAGGTCAGGCGAGGCGCAGGGATTGGAGCAGCATTGATGCGTTTAAAAATACCACACCAAACACAGCTGTCTTCTTCAGCTCCCGCCAGAAGGCATGTCTCCTGACTCCCTCTCTGCAGATGGAGGCTTGAATTATCTCTCTATCTCTTCTTTTTTTTTCTCCCTCTCTTTCTCTCCCCCTGATTTGTTGAACCGGTGTTTCTCACTCTATTTATGTCTTGGTTTTGATCTCTCAGGTAGCCTACATGAACAGAATGAACCTTGCTTCTAAAACAGGCCTAGAAACTTTGCGTGTATATGTGTTGTACCTGCTTTTGGTTTTGCTTTTACACATTTCGCAAAGGAGACGCCGGTTCTAGCGTTTGAGATTGAACTGCATTTTGTGTCAAAAAACTCAGCAATATGTGTTAAAGTCATAGCTCATGGTTTTATTACTATTATTTTATTTGCCTTTATTTAACCAGGCAAGTCCCGTTGAGATCAGATCTTTTTCAAGGGAGGCCTGGGCCTGAAGGCAACCTATTGTACATATTTTTAGGGGTGGGGGAAACCGGAGTACCCGGAGAAAACCCAAACAAGCAAGAGGAGAACATGCAAACTCGGCACAGAAAGACCCCAGGCCTGAACCGGTGATCAAACCCAGGACCTTCTTGCTGTGAGGCGTCGGTGCTAACCACTGACCCACCGTGCTGCCAACAAAGGTTTGAAGTGAGGTTCTTTAGAGGTTGTGAATAATGACTATCTTGTTTCAGATAGCTCTTTGGGAAAACCAAATTTAGTTTGGACCAAATTCGAGTGAAATGTAAATCATATTAAGGTGTGTGTTTTTTTCATCCATTAGACAAAATGTGATAATCTTAAGAAAGTCTACTCTGATTGACACCCAGTTAAACAGTTTTTAACCAAACCTGACCTTTGATGTATAATTACAAATACCAACCATTGCCGGAAACTTTAATGAAAAGTCACGTTGTGCAACTGCTGTCTATTTTTTCCAACTTCCTCCTTTTAAAACCCAAATATAATAATTAGACTGTTAATACCAGAACTTATTTTTGGATCCTACTGCAGAAAGAAGTCATTCAGTTTGGCATCTATTAAATCATATACACAGTGTGACAGGAATTTCTATCAAGATTTTGTAGGCTGTAAGTTCATTATGATTTTTAAAATCATAATATGATCCAGCCTCTAGAACAGGGCTATTCAACTAAATTGTTTTGGGGGCCACAGTTACTGCAATTATAGGGGCCAAACATCTAGCAGTTAAAGTCATTATTGTTATGAATGGCTTGGTAGATTAGAACCCCAGGATGCAGGACTGAGAGGTGGTGGTGACAGAAAAATGATTTTATTAAACAAAAAGCTGTCGTGGCAGCAAAATAACAAACAATGTGTTAACATGAACATGAACTATGAAAGGCAGACAGATAACAAAAATTCTTTAAACCTTTGTCTTGGTCCGGTGTTCATTCAGAACTTAAAACTAATTTCATATCAATTATGTAATTAAACCAAGTACTACAAAGATCTGTTAAATTTGAAACAGTTTATTTTCGCTGCATTTAATCATGAATACATCAAACAACCCTATGTAATACAAGTAGTGATAATACAACATCAAAAACAAAATTAACTCATTATGCCTCATATTTAACACAAATAATATTTTGACATCTCTGACTTACCAACTTTTTAAACCAATTTTATTTTCACTGTCATAGTTTTATCTTCAACTGCTTGTAGTTTTAGTTGTCTTATATATTCATAGAAATGTTTTTACTAGCTTGTAGCCAAAATTCTCACATTTCTGTAGATACCAAACTTGTCTATGTTTAACTAAAATAACTTACAGTAATTAGAGTAGAAAACCGGGAGTTTGGACTTAAAAGATGATTGAACCAACAGGCGGGCCGCCTTTTGGTCACTCACGGGCTGGATGTGGCCCGTGGGCCACCATTTGAAAAGCCCTGCTCTAGAACAACTGTTTTGTTTAAGTTATTTTATTAACTTTCACATTGACTTTACATTATACAGTTTTTACAAATATATAGTTATATATAAACACATATACAATATATGTGTTACCTTCAAAAGCCCATTTTTCCAAAACATACTAAGACCCACAGTTTCCTATGTGGCTGAAAACCGTAACCATAAGGAGCAGTGTTGTTTTTGATAGACAAACAAACTATTTGATTAAAGCACGGCGAATGCTGAGTTTCAAAACATTTGGAGGTCTGTGAGCCAGTGTACAGGGATGGCGTGATTGCATGACTGTTGTCGCTTGCACCCTCACACCGTGTTCAATGCATCGTTTATAAATCTAGCTTTAGGTTTAGAAGGCCTGAATTGGGAGAGGGCAGTGGTGGGCACAGTTCACCTAAAGCACTAATAGGGGAACTAATTTCCTGATTAGTGCTTTCAGGCTTTTGTTAATTTTAAAATTTCTTAGTGGATTAGCACTTGCTAAATTTAGAAGCACTAACTGAGGTTTATAAATGTTATTGTCCTTTTGATTGCAATGAAACAAATGAATGTCAACCCATATATTATTAGATGGTTTCACTCATTTCTTGTTAACCGTTCCCAG
>JAUBOC010000050.1:7375204-7389858 GCA_032275365.1 Anablepsoides cearensis | reverse complement strand
ACATTTTGTCTCTCATAGTTGAGGTCTACCTATGATGTCAATTACAGGCCTCTCTCATCTTTTTAAGTGGGAGAAATTGCACAATTGGTGACTGACTAAATACTTATTTTCCCCACTGTATTTAGTCAACTTATTTTCAGCCGCTAACTTGGAGTAATTGATCTTTTCTAAGTTCAGGTTTAAAAGTATGTTATTGTCTGTTTAAGCTATTGTGAGTTGATGACGGGAGCATGAGGCATCCGAGCTAATTGACCAGTTTTTCAACGAGCACTTTTCACACTTCAGCTTCCTTGTGATGAGATCATACTTTCGTAAGCAGCTCTATTATAGATGACAGCTTGCACTACAATACCCCTCATCTTGGAACTATTATCTGTCTGTGAAACCGGTGATGATGAGGCCAATCAGGTTTTTAGCAAAGGCCATTTTTAGTCCTGTGGTCGTGGGAGGATTGTCATGAGTTGTTATGGCAGACAGTTCCGGTTCACTTTTACTTGGAGGAATCACAGGAATGGGGGAAAGGAACACCTGTTTGGTGTTTGTCCACAGAACCAAAAGCTGCATTAACTATTAATGTGAAACCAACTCTTAAAAAATATTTCAACAAACCTTTTCATTCTTGTGTTGTAATATTTAGAATACCAATAAAGAAAAAAAAAACATCCCAGAATTTTTCTGAATCATCTATGCTTTTTTTCCCCTAACTTGTCACATCAAATTTGTTGTAGCATTAAATATAAAAGAAGTTAGGAGCATTTGCTGTGAACCCTTGAGGACAGAGTTGAGGACTGATGTGGGATGTGATGATAGTCTGACAGAGCTATAAATAGTTTTCTGTGGTCAAGACTTATAACATCTCAGGATAGAGTGAGCTTTGTTTCCTCCACTGTTCTTGGATAATCTGTGTGACAGAGACGAGGGAGGCCTCTGGCCCTCAGCAGGTGCACTGGCACTTTCATCTGTCATCTCCCTTTGATGCTGAATGGCAGAGAGAAAAAAACACTGAAGGAAAGCTGGTAATAACTTTAACAGGTGTTCAATTACGTGTACTTTAAAATCCTTTAGGCCTTATCACAGGATTATATTATTATAACCTAAGATTTCCTTACATTATCAGTAACAAATGGTCAAAAATACATGTGGAACTATAGTTTTATCTTCTGCAAAAATAATGTGTGAAGACTGAGTGCTGAACAACTCAACTGAAATTTGTGGAGATATCTGAAACTGAGTTGTAGCTGAAAGAAGCAGAACACCAGCTAAAACCTATAATAGACAAAACAATAGATAAAAAGCTAAAAGACGTGAAACACTAGCAACAATGCTAAAAGAAGCAAAACACTAGCTCAAAGTTAAAAGAAGAAAAACACTAGCTCAAATAATCTAAACACTAGCTAAAAAGCTAAACATTAACTAAAAATCTACAAGTAGCTTATCGCTAGCTAAAAGCTAAAAAAAAAACACTAGCTAAACAATCGAAACACTAACTTAAAACCTAGAAAAAGCTAAACAGCCAAAAGCTGCTAAAGGCTAGCTAAATGCTTACTGCTGAAATAGGCTAAATTAAAGCTGACAGTAAGAATGGATGATAAAGAATGGTGGTAAGAATGGTTGGTAAAACTAAAAGCAGCACAAAAAGTCAAAAATAGATCAAGTATGCAATCTAAGAAAATACTTGTAAATAAAGTTAAATATTGTAAAAATTAGAAGGGTTACAAAAATCAAAAGTCACAGCATCCATCTCCTGAATGAACTGCATGTTTAATATATGAACGGCAATTATACATAAGCTCATAAGCTGTTATTTTCTCTTTGTTGCATAACCTGAAATTCCAAATGTAAATGCTCTGACAGCTGCAATGACTCACCCTCTCAAATGTCTAAAAGCACCACAATGCACCGAAAGGCAATAAAAAATGAAACAGCGCCATCTACTGGCTGTGCTGCTCAATTTCAACAACTATTATAATCTAGGCAGGATAAAGTCAATAACAATGTTAAAAATATAATCTATGGAATGCATTTAGATATCAAAACACAAATGTAAGTATTTTTGTTGATATTTTGTTAATGCCAAAAGCTTTAAAGACTCAACAAACTTTAATGTTTACTTTTCCACACGTTGTTTCACATCATGCATCCTCTGGTGAAAATGTTGGAAAAACAAGACACATGTCTTAAATGTCTTAAAACAGGAAATGCTTGCCTGATCATGTCATCAGCAAAGATTAAATGCAGATTTGCCATTGTCATAAATCTACAGCTGTCTATGGACTCACATTTTTATTTGTCACTTCAAAGCATTCTTCACTTCCTCGTCTTGGTTTACTGTTAGACCCTAATGCCTGCCCTTTTAGAAAAGGAACAAACCTTTTTTATGTTATAGTTCAATACAATCTGCACGTTTAACTCATTTATATGTTTCTTCAACACAGAAATGCTAAACTTGTGGAAAATATTTTATCTCTTTATATTTATTTAAATGACAGAGCATGACAGAACCTTGTTAATTATGTGACTTTTGGCTCTGCACCGACCCTTCAGAGTAAAGTGGTGGGAAACAATGATCTGATTTTTTTCCCCCCGTCTCGCCACCATCATACAGCAGCTGGGGCCGACCCGATTGGTGACACCACTTTCATCCCAGGATCCGGGCAGTCCAGCTGCGTGCTATCTCTCATCCTGACATTTGAGCAGAGAAGGGCACAGCAAAACATCAGTGCATCTGTGACACTATCCTTTACGCACATCTGTGTGGACATTCAGGACTTCACAGCTGTTAGCTGCACACTAAGGACCATGTCATTTCTCAGGATGTTCAAATCAATAAGAATGTTCAGAGTTTTTCAACACTAAAACATACAAAAAAAAGTCATACTGTCAAAGTACTTTCTTTGTTACAAAGTTTTTATTTTCCTTTAAACTTGATTAAAATAATTCATTGCACTTCTGTTAAAATGAAAATAAATGACTTTGGTAAAAATGAATTAAAGTACTTAAGTAAAAGTCATAAAACTATGTAAAAGTAATTTTACACACACTCTAAGCAATAAAGTGTTGATTTTACATAAGCAAACAGGTTCCACTAAATTGAGTTGAGTAAATTGAACAATTTGCACATTTTCTTTTAAAGAAAACATGAAAATTGCTTTACATTTACTCATCTCAGTTTAGTGGAACCTTAGACATAACTTGGTTAAGTTAATTTAACATTTAACTTTTTAGAGTGGATAAACCACTTATTTCATGATGAGTTTGGTTAAATTTGTAATATAAAAAAATTTGTATAAGAAAAATTTGTAGTTGTTAAATTAAAAGTAAAAGTATAATTTTTATGTTTTGAATGTAACAAAAAAGTAAAAGTTATGATAAGAAAAATATGGGTAAAATTACAAATCCTCAAAAAAATCACTTAAGTACAGTAACAAAAGATAAGGTATTTAGTTATACACTCGAAAATTGTAGAAAGTTATCATTGAATAATTTTTAAAATAAACCCAAATGGTTGTCACAACCAACCAAAAGAAGGGCTATAACTCAGTGAGTTTTACGGATATTGAGCTAAAAACAGTTCAACCAGATAGATCATTTTTTAAATTTTGCAAATAACTTTTACCCACACAAAGAACCCAGAGCTGTAAAAACCCTGGGTCAGAGTGCAGTTTGAAAGTGGGCTGGGAAAAGTAAAAGGTATGTATGTAAGCATCTGTTTTCTTCATTTGCCCACTGTTTCTTCCTCTCCTAATTTAATTTGTGGGAACCCTGCTCCGTCACAGCCACCCCGGTGGGAAAGTATTTCTGCTGGGGTTACTTGGGCCTTTGTAGGGCTTAGTGACAGATTCAGGAGGATTACCTCCGGCAAAGGTGACCAGTGTGTAACCAACATGATCCGCATAGCTGCCATACAGCACTGCTATTAATCACTAAACGTCACTGCGTGGCGTACTATAGTAATCACTTAGAGCATTTATCTTTGCACCTTCCTTTGAGAAGAGTGGAGTGAGGATTCTATAGGAATAACTTTGATTATAACTGCACTATTATATTTAGATTAACCCTAACCCCTAACCGAACTTTTGGGTATCAGTTATATCAGTCCTAACAGTACAAACATTTTAGTGCTGTAACACATAAATCTTGTTCTACTTAAGTGGAGAAATTACCTTAATTTAAGTCAATCCAAATCTTAAAATGTAGCAAGTCTGTGTCTGTGACCAAACGTCTGATTTACAGAGACCGCTCAAAACAAACAGTTCTGTGTCCAAGTCAAAGCCTTTTGGCCTGCTGCCACGGTGTCATTCCTGCCAATCCTCTCTATGGTGTTTTCACTGAACAGAGGAAATTGCTGTCTCTGATTATCAGCTGTTGTGACTCTAGAATTCCACAAATTGTTCAAATGCTCATCATTCGACACCAGTGCTTTTCGGATTATTAAATGCATAAGCTGTCTTCATGAGAATGCATGCTAGTTTATTTACAGCCTGCTACAGTTTGCAAATTACATAGAACAAAGTGGGTGAATCCTGATCCAGGACTATGCAAATGATCAACATGGTCAAGATGAATGATTCATGGTATGTATACAGTTATACAGATGTATATGTATCAGATGTTCACTTGTAACTTTAAAAACTCACTTGTAATTGAGGAAGAAGTCACTAGAGGGCCAAATTTCATCATATTTGATTCCAGGCCTGAGACAAAACCTAAATCCATCACTAATTTGTTAATTTAAAAACACTCAGATTCCTTTTCCAACTTAGTCTTTCACGTGACTTTTAAGGGGTCTGTGACATGCTTATCCTTCAAATACAAAAAGTTAAAGAAAACATGTTTATATTTAAGAAAAAATAGCATAATACACATGATTTTACCCATTTTGTCTCCTAACTGGCATATTTTCTCTTGAATTTGGCTCAGCAAAGTGAAACAGGAAGTGACATCAAAGGGGAACACTTTAAGAAAATAAACTCTCTAGCCTTTGTTTATTGAAACAATCTTATTTAAACTCTTCTTCAACTCTGATAGTGACTCAAAATAATCTAAAGAAACATCAGATTCATCTCTAATTATTGTAGCATCACTCTGTTTACATGCAGACTTTCCCCTTTGACGTCACTTCCTGTTTCTTCACATGCAATTATCTCAACAACTGTTCATCTTAGCGGCGTGAAATTTGTTTTGCAATATTTTATCAATGTTCTCTTTCCAAAAACACATTCACATTTATTACAAAAATTTGATGTCACATGCACTTTAATATTTTAATGATTGAATCAAAATTCGCTCTCCCTGCATGTTTGCATCCAATCAAATTAAATGTAACATTTTAATTTGGGGGGTTAATTGTGGATGTGCAAAATCTGGATGAATCACACTGAGTAAAATAAATAAATAAATAAATAAATAAATAAATAAATAAATAAATAAATAAATAAATAAATAAATAAATAAATATGTTAGTACGACTTAATAAAGCCAAAACATCAAACAACTAGTTAAATCGTGTGTTTTTGGGTACACTGTATTGGAAATTAATTTCGCATTGTTTTAAAGCGCTTTAAAGCGTTTAACAACTCAATAACCAAGAGCTTGGAGAAAAAAATGCACATTTCAACAGAGTGCGTCCGTCACCGAGCCCCGTTTGTAACAGCCAATCAGAAACCCGCTTACTGAAACGCTGCGCCGACTCGGTCAATCGCCTTGCGTGTCTTTTAGAGGTGAAATGTGGTGGCGGTAATGTTATGGAGTTTCCGCTGTTCCTGTGCTCTCATGCCAACATAGGAAGCTAGCCGAAGAGCTCGTCAGGCCTCCAGCAGATAGGATCAGACAGTGCTGTTTTGGGAAGGGACCAATACCGCTTTATGAATCTGGATGAGAGCAGTTAGAATCCCAAAAATATGGTGGTTCTCAAAATTCGAGACCAGGTAAGTGATTTAATTTTAGCCCTGAAAAACTGGCACAAGTTTAGGATATTGTGGGCTAGCTGACGTTAGCTTAGCTTGACAACAGAATGTAATTCGAGTCTGTTGCTGCTGGTCTCTGAAACGGAAGCATGTTTCAATGCATTTCCTGAAGCTACAATTAAAAACAATAATACGAATTAAGTTAAAAAAAATAATAAAAGAAACTATTTGAGCACGTCTCAGGACAAGATTTTAAAAATTGGTTTTATAGTCACAAAATCTAAGTTAGAAAACCAGCAAATTCAAAATGTTTATCACCAGCAATTAGCCAGAGCCAACATTTAAACGCTTTGGCAATTCATTTGTGAAGCAACTGGTTAAAATATTCTAATATAACAACACTTAACTAAACATGAATGGTCTCTAAAAAGTGAATGTAAGGTAAATAATGGCTAGTAAATGCCTAGAGTTGTGTGTGATGAATGTCATCACAAAAAAGCGATATTTTTATTGTGACAACTATACTTCTGAAATATTTACACTATCGTAACACAAAGCTGGAGGAGTTTATGTTGCCTAAAACAGTGGACACCTAAATACTAAAATAATTAAAAGACATTTTTTTGTTTAATTTATAATATAAATGTAAACAAAAAAAACTATATTAACAAAGTGTTGCCCTGAAATTCCCAGAAGTTGTGATTAGATTGAATTGAAAAAACTTTTATTGTCATTGTACAGAGCCCAATGAAATTACAGTTCAATTACAGATGGTTATGGAAAATTTGAGATCTTTACAACAGTTAAGTTATTTTTATTTTTAAATAGTTGTATTGCATAAGATGTGTCCCTGGCTGTCACAAAACTGGAGGTTGTTTACATGTGAACAACTTAAATGTTTAAAATTAAAGGCTGTGTGTACCAATGTGAAGGTTAAACATGCAGCTATTACTGTGCGATGCTGGTCATTTGAATGAGATGACTGAAAGGAGAAGACTTGTGTCATTGTTTGGGCTATATTTAACACCTGACACCTACTTGTGAAAGTGAGAATAGCTCTCTGTTGCAGCTCCGATGGCTTGTTTTGCTCATGCGTGCTATTCTTGTCACATATATGTACGTGCGTGTGTCTTTTATTGTCTGCGTGCTTTTGAATGATCGTGTGCCTGGGCTCCTGAGAGCTGGTGAAGTTGCCAAAGAGCTGTCTCCATGGTGATGGTATTAAGTAGCCCGGCTTCTATGTGGAGAGGAGGCGCACACACGGTCCAGTAGCTAGACAAGAGCATGAAAAATCTCTGCCACAGCTGGGGAACTGAAAAGAACTAAATGCAGATCCTGGTTTATTTATTTATTTATTTATTTTGATAGTGTCGGCGATACAAAAATCATTAGAGAGAGCAGCACAATCGCCTGCTTGTTACTCTGAATTAATCAGCAGCAACTCTACCCTTTATAGTACCCTGCAGACATTAGCGAGGATCAAAACTACAAAAGAGGACTGTTGTGTTTTGAAAAAGCAGCTGCATGTTATTCAATCCCTACATTGCAGTTAGAAATTGCATTTGATAGAGATGCTCCATATTGACTTTTTGCCGATATTGTTCAACATTTAATTTCGGATTAACCAATATTAAGGTGACATCACAAATCTCCTGTCAGGGACATTATGCCTGCTTTTTGATACCCCGCTGGATGCATTCCATAGGTAAACATTGTCTTTACAAAATAAAAGCAAAAAACATTTAACTGAAGTTAGGGGAAAAGTGCCAGTAGATGCCATGCTCTCCCTGAGATAATCCAGTTTGATGATGTCATCAATCGCGCACCGGTGAACGTCTCTGGACCACAAGCATTTATTAGCATTTATTAACACATTTTGGTCAAATCCAGGCGTTAATCTATTGGGCTTTTGTTGTCAGAAGAAAAACTGATACCGATGTATAGAGATTTTACATTTTTATGCTAATATTTGTTCAATAATATCTGTTAAGCCGATATTATCGGACATCCCTACTATTTGATCTGTTTTTTATGCTGCTATGAGTGCGTGCATGTTAGGGGTTGGGCATAATCGTATCGTGTGCAATCAATCGTCAGAAAAACATTAATTGATTATTTTTTGGCACTTGACGATTAATACGATTAATGTCACCAACCAGGCTGACTGGATATTTCTCTAGTCAGTCCGCTCGGTGCTCCTCTCCGCTTCAAATATGACGAATATTAAAAAAAAAAAAAAGTTCTGTAATTTATTTATCTATCATCACAATTTAAATTTGATGTATGGCCTGAAGTCTGTAATTTTGACATAATTTGGAACACATTTTTACAAAGAGCAAATCTTTCCCACTAAATTGGTCATGTGACTAGGACATAAGTGTGTCCAGGGACTCCAGGGGATTAATCGTCAAATTAATCCTTATCAGTTAAATGCAGCAATTAATCGTGATTAATTATTTTGCCAATATTGCCCAGTTCTAGTCCATATTTTCTTTTTGGTTTGTTTATATCCAGATATGCTACCTTTATGAGTTGTACTTTATTTATAATCTCCTAGCCGTGAAATTTCTGATCGTGAACAAAATAATGTATGTTAAAGTAATGAAGAAAAGTCAGAGCTGAAATCTTGAACTGCAAAGTAAGAATTTCATTGCACAGTGTAACTGCTTGTATACTGTGCATATGACAATAACACTCTTGAATCTTTAGTTATCTATTTTCAGTACAACCTGTCTAGCAGCTTTAGTTGAAACGGCTAACTTCAAGTCAATCATTTCCTAAGTTTTATAGTTGTGGTTGTGAGCCATTGATACGTTATTGGAAGTATTGCAGACAGGGTTTAACATTCAGCAGACTCTGTCAGACCTAATTTAAAAATGATGTGGCTCAGCGTATTACATATCAGAAGTAGTTTATATACACAAAGTCTCACAAACTGCATGGCTGCACATTAGGTAATTGACTCGCCGGGCAGCCTGGTGGGTTAAATGAGGGAGCAAGTCTAAGTGAATTAATGTAACTCGACAAGCTGCATTGTTCTGACTCTTTCATAAAAGAATTTTGCTCATGTTGGCGCAGCAATAGTTTGTTCAAATACTAATTTGATCAGATTTTTGTGTTTCCTTTCGCGCATTAAACTTTAATATCTTTTCAGTGATTAAACTTGAAGTTAAATAAGACAAGTAATGGGTTTTTGTAAGATAATGCATTTTTTTCATTGAGACAAAACTACCTGCTGTCTCTTGGGACCTGCTGTAAACAGGATTGTCCTGCTTTGTCAAAGTTTGCTTTTGTTTTTTTACTTTCTAGAGCTAAAAACAGAAATTATGATAGAGTCTTGTCTTAACAGGAAGTGTTGGCCAAGCACTTTTCTCATGAATACTAAAACTTTAATTTGGTTTCAGTCTTAAAACCACACCTCCTCTTTACTGTCTTTTATTATCTGTTGCTGTATTTATTTTTAACACAATCAGACCTACTAGGATTAAGAGTAAATTGAAGACGAGCAGCACATTTAGAACATAAGAATAGACCTCACCTGGTTATTTAAAGTCTGCAGTTTATCTCTTTAGCATGTTTGTATTTTGTTTAACTTGCTAACTGACAGTAGCAATAGTAGAAATTACAACTCACTATTTGTTACCATCAGATTTCTGAAAACCAACTGTGGAATGTAGGGCAGTGATGATTTTGTTGTAATGTACATTTACCATAACCATCTTTTACAAGCAAATATATATAGAATACATCATAGAAATATAAACACAATTCTGCCTTATATTGCATTAGATTTAACTTATTTCTGATCAAGTAAGCCATGTGTTTATTTTGAACCCCATTAACGCTGTACATCAGCTATGCTGACCTAAATATTATTGGTACAAAATATAGTACTGGCATTTAAACATAGTTTAACATGTCAAGTTGGAAAAGTTTTGAAATAGTTTACCATTGTTCCTTTTTATCACTCTTTTCTTTTGCAGCCTTCTCTGCTGAAAGCTATTTTCAATGTGGACCCAGATGAAGTACGTTCGCTCATATTCAAAAAAGAGGACGTGAACGCACAGGTAATCCCAGCTGTCTTCAGTGTCTGCATCTGTTTCCTCATATTGTTTTTACAGTTTATTATTCCCTGCAAAACTGAATGTAAAATCTCTCATGTGCAATTGTCCTTGAAAGGACTCCTGCAGCACTTACATACAAATATTGAATACGAATTGGCACGTTTTGTGTTTTATTTCTTCTTTTTTTTACAGTCTGCACTGCACAATCTGACTGTGCTTATTTTATTGCATTCCTCACCATTACTGTTCTGGAGGGGGTATTTGTTTCAAAATCTGGCTGGTTTACACTTGTTTGTGCTTCAATGGAATGCTTTTCTGACTTTGGGTTTAACCCCATTTGTTCTGTAAAGCATGGCTATTGGCTTATTTGAAAAAAAAAATGTTTATTAGTTATTTGCATTACCATTACTCATTACTGTATTATGTGAACAGTCAGGGTAAATATTGACTTTATTGTTCCAGCCCAGACAGTTTGAAGTAGAAAAAGAGAAAAACAAGCTGAGCTGTTTAGTTCTGTATTAATCACAGCCGTGTCTTTGCTCACTTATGACAGGACAACGAGAAGCGGACTCCTCTGCACGCTGCTGCCTATCTTGGAGATGCAGAAATTATAGAGCTGTTGATTCTATCAGGTATGGTTTCTTATTGGCTGTAAGGTATCAATCATCTGTCTTCAGTTTTCTTCAAGTGAGATGGAATGGTTTATTGCAACAGCATAAAAGCGATGAGCTGTTTTTATAGATTATCAAGGAAATAATTTAGAGCTTCCTGTTTACTTGTTCTAAAAGAGAATACAAGTTTTGATTACAGCTCAGGGTTGTTTAAAGCTGCAGTGTTGAAAATATGACAGAAATAGGGGTGTTTGTCATTGTGACCCACCAAGTACCGCCTTTTTATGTAGTTTGTATTACTTTAAACTTTTGAAAATTTTTCTCAATTTGTAATACTTTTTTAATCATGGAGACCCTGCTTTTGGTCACTGACAAATGCAAACCTGTTCACCTCAGCAGAATGGAAATGTATGATAATGTGCATTCATTGTGGAAATCCTCTGGAATAGATTAATCCCATCATGAAATACTTTTTTTTTTTTTTTTTTTTTTAGGACAATTACCCCAGATATAATAGTTTAATGATCTGACAGTGTATGTCCTTTTGACCTTTATAGGTGCAAGAGTAAATGCCAAAGATAACAAGTGGCTGACTCCCCTGCACCGGGCTGTGGCTTCTTGCAGCGAGGTAGGCAAATGCTCACCTGGTTCTGGGTCAGTCGCACATCTACACACTGTTTTGCATACCTAAGAGATGCAGAATGTAAACGCCTGCAACATGTTTTTCCTGCAGGAGGCTGTCCAGGTGTTGCTGAAACACTCCGCAGATGTAAATGCCAGAGACAAGAACTGGCAGACGCCCCTTCACATCGCAGCGGCCAATAAGGCAGTTCGCTGTGCCGAAGCTCTCGTTCCTCTTCTTAGCAATGTGAATGTATCGGACCGAGCAGGCCGCACTGCACTGCACCATGCAGCCTTTAGCGGTCACCTGGAGGTAATGTTAAACTCAAACTATTGCCCAATAGAGCTGTAAGATCTACAACAGGAGTGCTTTAATGTCTTTATTATTGTTTGGGTTTAAAAAATGCCATTTGCTGGCAGAGGGCCGGGTGTGAAGTGCCTCGTTTGGATTTAAAGAGACAGCCTCAAAACGAGTTGATCTGAGACACACCTCAGAAAAGGGGTAGTTCCTTTATATAGACCCCAACTAAACGATTTAAATGTGAAACATAAGGATTTAAGAGCAGCATATGTCTTATTTTAATGTCTGTGGCAGAACAGCCACACGCATTGCACATTCAGCAAATTATTTATTTTACACTTAAATTATAAATGCATCACTTAAAGTGCCTGTGACTTCAATTTTTTGTAATAAACGTGAATGCATTTTTGGAAAAAGAAGATAGATAAAATATTGCAAAACAAATTTCACGCCACTCAGATGAACAGAGATATTTGCATTTGAAGAAACAGGAAGTGATGTCAAAGGGGAATGTCTACACGTAAACAGAGCATTGTTACAACGGCTAACAACAGACTGTGGAGAAGAATCTGATGTTTCTTTAGATTATTTTGAGCTTCTATCAAAGAGTGATTAGGAAGAGTTAAAGTTTGAATCATATTGTTTTAATAAACAAAAACCAGAGAGTTTATTTTATTAAAGAGTTCCCCTTTGATGTCACTTCCTGTTTCACTTTGGCTGAGCCAAATTCAAAAGAAAATAGGCCTGTTATGAGACAAAATGTGTAAAATCATGTGTACTATTTTCTTAAGAATAAAGATGTTTTCTTTGACATTTTGTATTTGAAGGATAGGAATGTCACCGGCACTTTAAGGAAATAATGATTTGAATAGCTTTTGACTCTTATCACATTTAATCTTCTGTGTTTTTCTTTTTTGATTTTAGTTTATTTGTGCAGCATGTAGACATTAATGACTGTAAATGTCTCATTTGCGAAATACATTTTTACCAACAATTTAGATGCAGCTACATAAGTATGCAGGATGGCAAATTCTTCCACTATTTTAGCCAGCAATTTAACCATGCTGACCCTGAGCTTCTGTTACTTTTGTGCTGCAGAATTTTAATGTAATACTAATCAGCCTTCTTGTGTGGGTGTTGCTCAAACCCAGTCTAGTCATTCAAAACATCACAACAAACTAAAAGATAACCCAATATATTACAATAAAAAGTATATATTTTGTGCCACAGTTGCAGACTTTCATTGTTTTACTTGCACTCTAGGAATTTGCACTGATGATTCTTGTCCAGTCATGTTCTTACAAGCAAATGATTCACGTTAATCATATACTGAATTGCAAAAACAAAAAAGGAATCACGAGACTGGAAATGTCTTGTGTTACGTTTCTACAAATGATAGAGCTGTTCTGAGAATCTTGTCGAGGCATACTTCCAAGAAATACAACAAATACAAACTCAAAAAGGAGGTGTGGCCTTGGTTAACTTGGTGACTAAGCCTGCCACAATTCAGCTGATGCATTACAGTTCACTGCTTTCTGCAATTATGTTGTTTGTAGCAACAATGAGCATATTTGTATTGAGTCAAAGAGGTCACATAGTTTTAATAATCTAATGTTCAGACATGAAAAAACACTACTTAGATTATTTAAATCAGGGTTTTCAGGGCAGTGTTGATAAAGTTCATTACCCCTGATAAAAGCTGTTTAACACTGATTATGCAGAGCCTACATAAGTAATCAGACTGGGAAAAGAAAAGTTGTTCATATTTAGTTCTCATCTTCCTCTGATAATTAAATTTAAATCTTTTTTGCCTTTCCTAGATGGTGAGGCTCTTGCTCTCCAGGGGAGCCAACATTAATGCTTTTGACAAGAAGGATCGCCGTGCAATCCACTGGGCAGCCTACATGGGTAAAAAATAAATAGCTTTTATCTTTTGGAAATGTGACTGAATAGTTACATTCTAATAAATCTTGATAATATATTTTTCTTGTTGCATTCAGGACACATAGAAGTGGTGAAGTTGCTGGCTTCTCATGGAGCTGAAGTGGCCTGCAAAGATAAGAAATCCTACACCCCCCTACATGCGGCAGCCTCTAGTGGAATGATTAGTGTTGTCAAATACCTCCTGGACTTAGGAGTGGATGTAAGTTCCACCCACAGACTTGCCATGCATGATGTTCTTTTGTGTCAGATAACAACAGTAGTTCTATATTAGTACCAGCTTGTTTTGATAAAAATAACATGACAGGGTTCTGTTGTTTTGTTCAGATCAATGAGCCCAATGCCTATGGCAACACACCCCTACATGTGGCCTGCTACAACGGGCAGGACGTGGTGGTGAACGAGCTTATTGAATGTGGAGCTAACGTCAACCAGGTGAACGAGAAGGGCTTCGCTCCGCTCCACTTCACCGCCGCTTCCCGGCATGGAGCGCTGTGTCTGGAGCTCCTGGTGTGCAATGGGGCTGATGTCAACATAAAGGTCAGCAGAACCAGAAAGTTTACTCACATTTTTGAAATACTAGTTGTCAGGAAAAGGAAAAAACAGTGTAACCTTGGATAGTGTAGCCCAGTCACCAAATATTCTGGGGGGTGACTTGCTTTATAATTACTCCTAGTTTTGGAAAACTTGTTGGAGGAACACTTGACATCAAGCATCTTCTGTGCTCCAGTTACAAGTGGATGAGTCAAATATAGATGCATCAATTGAGGAAACCTTTCTTCAACTAAAGCAATGTTTAAAAAGTTCCAGGAAATGTGAGAAATGTAATCTTTAGTTGATGACGTTATGTGTGTGTGTGTGAGGGTTGGGCCGGGATTTGCTGTTCAATTTTCGAAAACAAGATTTCAGCTCTGACTTTTCTTCATTACTTTAACATACTTTATTTTGTTCACGATCAGAAGTTTCACTGCTCATTAGGGCTGCTATGATTAGTCGAATAATCGACGACTAATCGATTATTAAAATAATCAACGACCAATTTAATAATCGATTAGTCGTTTTTTGTTTATTTAGTTTGTTTTTCTCTCCAAACTGCTTTGACACATTCCACAGCCACATCTGCCTTTCTGTCCTTGACACACATGCACAGTAGTGGTAACCAGGTTAGGCCGTGGACGTCACAAGACATTATACAGACAGGCTCTGGTAT
>JAUBOC010000050.1:7348728-7358796 GCA_032275365.1 Anablepsoides cearensis | reverse complement strand
TTTTTGATGAGAGGATAACATTGTAACATGATATAAAACTCAAAAAAGTTGATTTTACATGATATAGCCCCTTTAAACAGAATAAAATTTCATGTATTTGAATGTAAACTTGACCCATTTTTGCTGTGTTGTAAATCTGTACTATGTAAATGAACTAATTTGGAAATGAAGTAAAATATATAGTTAGGAAATCGAGTGGTTACATTTGTGTGGTTTATTCTGATCAAATATAGGTATAAAGTTTTAGGATAATTCATGTTTTTTGTATTATATTGATTTTGATACCACTTCTTTACATCTAATTTCTTAGCAACAGTTTCTCAACTTTATTTTTGACATTTGACTAGAAAAAACTTGAGCTTCATATTAGGATACTGTATTAACTAAGATCTGGTGTGCAGGTTGGATGCGGGCACTTTTGGAACAATGGGAGTTGGCCTTGGCTTTGCTGTAGCAGCAGCTGCTGTGGAGAGGAGCAGGGACAAAAGCAGAAGGGTTGTCTGTGTGGAAGGAGACAGTGCTTTTGGATTTTCTGGCATGGAGGTCGAGACCATGTGCAGGTTTGTTCCACTCAGGAACTCAAAAATAAAAACACTTTTGGTAGAATTTAATTGAATTATTTCTCTTATCAGGTATAATCTACCTGTGGTCATAATCGTGGTCAATAATAACGGCATATACAGCGGAGTAGATTCTGAAACGTGGAAAGAAATGGCAAAAATGGGAGATCTGACGTCTATGTGAGTCTTATTTAGTGAGCAAATAAGTGTCTTCACTATGATGGTGGTTTCCATAAATGCAATAAGTTGTCGCCTTTCAGAGCCCCTCCCGTGTCCCTCCTACCTGATGCTCGCTACGATGAGGTCATGGCAGCGTTCGGAGGTGGAGGTTTTCTGGTGAGGACCGTGGAGGAGCTGCGCAGCGCCTTGCAGCTCAGCCTGAGTGACTGGGAGAGACCCAGTCTCCTCAACGTGCTCATCGACCCTTCATCTGATAGGAAACAACAGGTCGGCACGTTTTTATGTCAGCTTTACATGTCAGGGTTCAACTGTTTAAAAGGGAAAATTCCAGTGAAGTTTTGTTATTGTAGAGATATACGGCTCACATTAAAGGAGACATCATGCAAAATCCACTTCTTTAGTTGTTCAATGCATTTTATTGTGTACTTGGAGTCTCTAATAATGCAGAAAAGTTGAATTTAATCTCCCCCAGTGCTGCGAAGATATCATTATATTCTGTTTGGGTCATTTTTTTCAACCCTTTCAGTTTTCTATATTTTCTATGACGTTTTCTGAACTATTATATCACAGTATTTGTGATTGAATTTCCAAATAAGGTTTGGATTTAAAGAGACAGCATCAAAACAAGTTGATCTGAGACACACCTCAGAAAATGGGTGAAAGAGGGGCTTGTGGAGTTACAATAAGGAGGAATTCAGAGCAAAGCATTGCAGTTCCACTTTATGTAGACCCAGACTGAATGATTTAAATGTGAAAAAGAAGGATTTAAAAGCATGATACGTCTACTTTAAAGGAATCTTTAATTCATATATATATCAAAAACCTTAAATATTTATCCCATAAATAACTGAGGAAGTAAAGGATGGAAATTAAAAGGATTTTAACATCTATCCCAGTAACAAGCAGAACCAATCCCAGTAACACATTTAAAAATAAAGTATACATGTACATGTATAAAGTAATCAAAATAATTTTTGATTATTTTTACTGTAGTCATTTGTTGTAACATTTTGAACATAATGCATTCCTTAATTTGCATTCAAACACATTTGGAGGAAAACCACTTCACCTTGTGGCCAAAGTTTGAAACTACAACTTTCTGTAGCCGCTGTAAGGTTCACGACTGAATCCAAATTTCTTTCTGATCTCTGATTAATTATGAAAGAGAACCTGTTTAATGCAGGGAGCCTAATATTTCCAAAATCTAACTTTGTGTTTTTACCTTTTTAAAGTTGCGATCATAACATCAAAAACTTCCCCCTTGTTCTAATGATTGACATCTTGCGTCGCCTCGAACCAAAGTTGATCAGTCTACAGTTCAGGGTTCTTGAATAGATGGGAGAAAAGATGCAACGTTGATCACTGATCCGGTTGTTGCAGCAAATCTTTCGGTTCATGTGGTTTCAATTAAAGGGAGTGCCGTGGATTAGTTTTAATCCTGAACTTCCCACAGGCCTTCCATCAAATTTAGATCTAGGGGGTTAGTTATCTGGTCAGAAGCCTAAGGACCTAAAGCCAATTGTGATTAAAATCAACAAGACTTAAATTCAGGATTTATGCAGAGCATCAGGCCCTCATCATCCTCGCTGTGCTTTGTGACTGAAATGCCATCCTGAGCATTATTCTATTGGCTCCAGGTGCTCCACTCACAATCCCTACATCTCACACCAACCTGACCCTTCTATTTTGGGGGGCCCATAATTAGAAAGCGTAGCCCTCTTTGTTTATGTTGAATGTATCCACGCAACACTTTGCAGACAGTTGAAGGTTGTTCTGAGGTCTGTGTTCATGACAGAAAGATCTGTCGTCTTGTCTGAAATGCCCTCCCTTTTATTATGATCGGACTGAAGACACAAATGATTATTTGTTTTGTCAACCAAATTTATGTTGATTTGTTAGATTCTATAATCAGCTGGTACCACAAAAACCTAATTTTATTTTTATTTTTTTATGTTTGTCTTTGCAGGAGTTTCCTTGGCTGACTCGCTCAAACCTCTAGACTTTAATCCTCGTCCAAAATCAAGCAACAATGATAGTTTTCCTCTGGAAACAGAAATATTAATCTTTTCTTTGATTGTTTCTATGAAATAACTAATTTTTTCATAATTATTACTACACTGTAGTATTTAAATGCATAACATTAAAACATTTTAAATGCATACAAAACACTCTTTGTAAATACTGCGTCTGTATTTTTACTCATTCAGTATCTTATATTTGTGAGTGTTCACATGATTATTAACTAGATTCATTTTTGATCAATAAAGTATATTAAAAGTAAAAACTAGCATTCATTCATTTTTTTAATTTCAGTGTAATTTTTATTTTTTCTACAAACACGTATGGGGGAAAAAAGTTTTAGTGATAAATAATTACAAAAAAGATAAAATTTTATTTTAATTTTTGTGTGTTTGTTATTTGTGGCAGCAAATTTGAATTGGGTTTATTAGAAAAAGAAAGTCGGTGTTTCTCCTTTTGCAAAGCTGGATTTTGCACCAATGTGTACAAAAAACATGTTTTTTCAGTTTGATGTCATACACAGCAGCTCTTCAGTCTGTTGCACAGCTGGGTTATACAACTCACTTTGGATGAAAGTAAAGATACTACGACTTCATACTTTAATAATTTGTACTTCAAACATAAACTTGCTGTGATGCCAATAACTGCAGCAAACTGATGTAGTCTGTTGGGGTTTAGGAACAAAGTAATTTTTTAAGGTTCTGTAATTTTACCATGTATTTTTTTTTAATCGTAACTTATACTTTTATTTTGTTCCATTCAAAACATAAAAATGATGCCTTTTACTTCGTTGCTTTAAAACGTTACAAATTTAAATATGACTGAACTCATCATGGAAGAAGCAGTTTGTGCACTCTAAAAAAAGCCATTTAATTTTAAACTTTGTAAATTGCTTTACATTTACACAACTCAGTTTGGGGGAACCAGTTGGTATAACTTGGTTAAGGGAATTCAACCCTTCCTTTCTTAGAGTGTGTAAAAGTACTTTTACTTTCCTGATATTTGTGATTAGTTTTATTTGCTTAAGTGCTTTTCTCATCAGGGAAGCTCTTTTTTTTACCAACATCATTTTCTGTTAAGGTATTTTTACTTTTACATATTTATTTAATAGGGCTGCAACGATACAGAAAATTCACGGTTCGGTTCAATACTTTAGTCTCACGGTTCAATATTTTTTCGATACAACAAAAGAGAAATTTCCATGTTATTTTTAACTTGCAATTTATTGAAATTAATAAAAAAAACATTTGTTTAACCTTAAAAGTCCACTGAGAAACTTATTGCTAAAACAATAAGTTTCTCAGTCGATCTGCGCTGAAAAATGCAGCCTAGGTGGGGTAGTTGAACACAGATCCACTGATCCTTCAACACAGCGCGTCCTAAGAAGACATAAATAATAATAGATTTTAAAAATCTGTATTGTTCGATACAAGTGTCTTTGATACGGTTCGGTGCGGTTCGATACGGGTACATGTATTGTTGCACCCGTATCATTTAAGTACTTTTATACACCTCTAGCCTGCTTTGCACTCAAAAAACAGATATAATGGATTTAATTACAAAAATATATCAACTGTTTTCACTCAATTGAATTGAGTAAAGTTAACACATTTACATTAACTTTAAATAAATGTAAGGTTAACGTAAAATAAAAGTGTTATCCTAACTAAGTTCAGTTGTGTGGAAACAGTTGATATATATATTTTAATTACATTCATTACGTCTGTTTTTTGAGTGTAGACCATTTATTTTGTGGGACATGTGATGTCACAATGCAAAAGCACACAATGTGTTGCCCAAAATCACTAAAAGACTGAGCGTAGCTGCAAGATGCACAAAGGCACGTGAATGATTTTTCCAGATATGATCCTATCTGCAGTGAAGCCAACTGTAGGTTTGTTTCCATTAAGGCTCCCCTCAAAGGACTGGAAACAACAATAAGACCCCCTACACTAGTAGAGATCTAATATTGGCACCAGAAGCAGCTGGCAGGCTGTCGTCCTGTAATTTTAGAGCACACTGATGCGGAGGAAAGATTTAATGGGCATTGGTCAGCGTCCCCTCTTGTGAAGGCGTAAGGGAAACCGACAGAGTGAGCAGAGAGGGAGGGGAGCAGAGGGAGAGGACGGCTGGGAGAGAAGGAGAGGAAGACGGCAGAGTTTCCTACGGCTGCCGAGGCTCAGAGAGAAAAGTCAGGAAACTATCTGAGCCAGCATGACTCTGTTAACACTTGGACTCTATCTGCCACTCTGGTTCTCCTATTGCCTGGCTCAGTCCTCGCTTCCGGACAGCTTCCTTTTATTCTCAGCAGGTAGGATCATGTCAAGCCTGCATGCATGTGTTTGAGTGTCACTGCACCAGTGCATGCTCTGCACAGGTGCCCAGGCTCTCTGAAAGCATACGGTCCAGAACGTGTTGGTTTTAGGGGTTCACGCTGAGCTCATCTCAGTACAGCAGGGTTGTTTTGATTTTCCTGCTTCCCATGAGGTAGACTGGAAATGTCTCTATAAATAGTGAGAGGCACTTTCTCGTCTGTGTCCAGCTCTAGGAACTCTCTTGCGTGGGTGTCATGATTTGATATTTTGCACCTGTACCCCCGTTGCTCATGCTGCTCGTGCAGTTTCTTTGAATTTCTCAGATTTGGACAAAACGTGAGGGATAGGTTCACCCCTTTTTTTTCCCCCTAAAATGCATGTTCTCACATCAAGTAATTTTAGTTTTTCATGACATCAGCAAGACATATATGAGTTGTCTGATTCCACCCTGTGACTGCTGCACTGCCCACAGCGTTCAGACCCCAAGAGGAGCAGAAGAAGTTCAGCCCATGCTGTCTACTAGGTCCACCTCCACCACCGCTGTTTCCTCCACCCCCTTCGCTTTGGCGCCGCTACACACCAGTGAGTCATGTGACTTTTTATTGTGGAATATCGAGCCGTTGACATGTCCTTGAGTTATATCCATACTGCCTCTGACCCCCCCCAAGCGAGGTTGTCTGTTAACCATCTGACGGGGGGAACATAAAGTACTCGTTGAGAGAAATGACTCGACAAGCCCTTTGTTTCAGCTCATAATGAATAAAGTCTGTACTGGGATCAATTTCAAATGTAAATGGTTTATACCAGGGCTGTTCAACTGGCGGCCCGCGGGCCACATCCGGCCCGCAAGTGACCAAATTTCAGTCCGCCAATTGGTTCATTCATTTCTTAAGCCCAAACCCCCGATTTTCTCCTTTAATTACTATAAGTTCTTTTAGTTAAACATAGACATGTGTGGTATCTACAGAAACGTCAGAATCTTGGCTACAAGCTGGTAAAAAATCGTTTCTATGAACATCCAGTTAAAACTGCAAGCAGTTGAAGATAAAACTATGAAAGTGAAAATAAAATTGGTTTAAAGATTTGGCAAGTCAGAGATGTCAAAATAATATTTGTGTTACACAAGAGCATAACGTGTTCTTTTTGTTTTTGTTGTTTTATTATCACTACTTTTATTACATAGGGTTCTGTATGTTGTATTCATGATAAAATACAGCAAAATAAAGTATTTCAAAGGTAACGGATCTTTGTAATACTTGGTTTAATTACATAACGACTTTAATTGCTTGATGTTCGGCCCCTGAGATGTTGGCCTGCAGTAACTGTGGTCCCGGACCAATTTAGTTGAAAAGCCTTGGTTTATACCCTGCCTCCTCTTTAAAGGACTAGCCTGGTGATTTTGATGTGATTTTCTGTTGGATCACTACCAACACTAAGCTGTGACACCAGTCCAAAAGCACAGAGCAGAAAATCTTTGTGTTAATATTAAACCTCCACACTTTGTCTCGTTTGTCTAGCTTGTTGCGTTTTTCTGCACCGCTCGTGTTAACGTGGGAATGTTTGTGTGATGACTACAGACTGTTAAACGCCAGTGGTGCTGAGGCTGCTGAGTGTATCAGTCCTCTGAGAGTTGAGTAAACGTTTGGACCGACTACACATGCTGATCAGGCAGACGGATTTATTCGCAGCCTCAGCACCATCACACACACAAACAGTCTGTGCTCATAAAACACACACTCATGTAATAACATGGACATTGATTAGAAAACTGACAGACTAAAACAAACTGTGTCTGTGTCCACACGCTGTGTTCTATGACTGCTGTCACCACTGATAAGATACTACTGTTGACAAAATATCACTTAAAAAAATGACCAGACCATCCTTTTAATAATAACGTCTAAAACCTAAAAGGGGGGAAAAATAATGATACATTTGTATTTGTTTTAAAGACTGAAGGTCCACCAAGTCATAATGGTGAGTCTGAGTCGGGCCGTGGCTGTGCCCAAGGCCCTCCTGGGCCTGTTGGACTGCCTGGACCTCAGGTAAGGCACCGCTTAAACATCACAGAACTAAAACCATACTCCTAATCAAGAACCTATCCTTTCTTCCATCACATCTGCTTCAGTTAGCCTCAAACAGGGACAAAAATGTTAGCACAACTCATCTCAGGTTAGAGACTTAGGTGTTAAGCATTATTACCTGTGCAATATATGAAAATGATAGTTATGATCTAAGTGGTTTTTGTGGAATGACGATAAAAAATTAATATTTTACTTGTTGTAGATAGTTCTTTGAATAAATGTATTTTGGAGAAACTGTTTAATTCAAATGATAAGCTAACTTAAAGCGAAGCTAGTCTCAAAAGACTAATTTCTAACCTTTTAAATTCATTTTTTTACTTTATTCATTTCTTTAAAAATAATAAAATTTACATACAATAAAATACAAATCACAAATAAAATGAAAGGCGGCAGAAAGAAGAAAAAAAATCTTGTGCTATCTGAGCCTTTTTCTTCCCAAAATTAAAATTTTAAACAATAATAATCTACAAACAAGAAAAACTAAACAAAAACAACCTCAAATCCTTGTTGAACAACATTTCATATGAGTACACATTTTATTGTTTCATATTTCTTTAGCAAAGTGACTTTTATCTTTTATTGACCTTTATTTATATATTCAGTTTCACATTTAAACAATTGCTTCTGGCAGAAATATTGATATACCTGCAGGAAATACCCCAGGCTGCATTTGAAATGCTACCGCTAGCTGCTGCTGCCAATATTTATGCTTATAATAACAAAAAACAAAAATGAAAGATGGTAGTAATCTATTATACCACATTTGAACTGGTCATTTTTTATGTCTTGTCGACAAAAATTAAACCATTTTTCCAAACTGAGCTCGTTCTAAGAGCTATCTACAACAGGTAAGATATTTATTGTTTATAACCGTTCCTCAGAACCAAACTTTAAAGGGTTCAAACTTTGGCTTTAGCCCCCGTCTCCTCTCCAACTTGATAGTTCCTGCGGTGCAGGAGATGGGGATTTCTCTGGCCCTTGCAACACAACAGCCCATTAACGCTCCACATTTAGCTGAGACACAAATAGCCATTTTCCACTGCCTGCCAGTGCGCCACACATCCTTCTCAGAACTTGTCCAAAGAGCGGTCTGCTTGGAAAGGCCAACTGTGTCGCGTAAATTCCAGGGATCACCAACACACTCTGTGTCCATGTGTTTGTGTTTTCAAGCCGGGAAAGATTAAAGAGACACTTGTGTTCCTGTAACAGCGCTTGCTGCTGCCGCTACCTCGTAGCCTCGTCAGGGAGAAGCAGATTTACCAAACGACTGTCGAATGGAGCTGCTCGTTTCATGCTGCCACACCACCAGTTGGACCGCAGCAGCAGCAGTTCCGTATTTCAAAAAAGACCCACAGGGCACTTTTTAAATCAATAGGGAGCAGTCAGCCTTTAGCTAATTGAAACTGCTGCTCTGCTCCCGCAGAAGCAGGGATGACTCTGTGGTGGGATGTTGTGGACAATAAAAATCATTTAGATAGCTATCTGTTTGATTTATTAACAACATTTGTTTGTGTTTATAAGGGTCCACCTGGATTACCTGGAATAAAAGGGCCTAAAGGAGAAAAAGTAAGCGGTTTGTCTCATCCAGCAGAATTGAATTTTTTTTTTTTGATTTATTTGACTTGTTGCACATGACTGAGAAATGCATTTGGGAAGTACATTAATTGACTGCTGTCCTTGTTGTTCCTCCTCTGCATCTTCTTGTTGTCAGGGAGAAATCGGAAGACCTGGGCAAAAGGTGAGAGTCTCCATTAATCACTCCGTATTCTCCGCTGCCGTAAGTGGATTTTCTCAAAAATTAGATACAAAGTACCCACCTGCCTGCTGGCTGAAATTTAGAGGCCTGCCAGGGTGTGTGCATCAAGAAATTGTGTGCAACCTTGACAAGGAGACAGAACAGACACACAGGCGGGATGCTGAGGTGGCCTGTTTTTTTTATTATTATTATTATTATTATTTATGACAAAGGGACTCACTGTGGGTTTTCTCTGTCCCCAACTCTGAAACAGTTTGGCCTTTGTGTAAAATGTAAATACAAACTGAATGCAATGATTTGCAAATATTATAACACCAAATTGTATTTACAATAGAATATAGCAAACATATTAAAGGGGCAATATCATGTAAAATCAACTTTTTTGAGTTTTATATGATGTTGTAATGTTATCCTCTCATCAAAAACATGCCTAGAGTCTTGCTTTCAAGGCATTTAAAACAGATATGATGAGAAGTCAAGTTTATTTTCTATTTAAACATATAAACAGCTTTTTAGTAACAATTGAAGGTGACATAGTTACTTTATTATGGTATAGAATTTAAATATATGCCTGAGAAACACAGAATATTGCCCCTTTTAAATGCTTGAATGAAGAAAGACTATTTTTAAGAAAAAATAAGTTGATTTTGAATTTCATGGCAGCAACCCGTAGGAATAGGGGCAACAAAGGCTGTGAAAGTAAATGGTATTAACAAGAAACAGCTAGAGGAAAATTTTGCAACTAATTAGGTTAATTGGAAACAGGTCAGTAAGAGGACTTGATGTAAAATAAGCATTTTGGAGAGAGTGAATCAGTAAAGATGGGCCAAAACCTGCATATAAATTCAGAGGATCATTTTCAAAATAATGGTCTTCAATAGACAATTGGGAAGACTTTGAGTACTCCATAATCTAAAGTTCATAATACACTCAAAAACAAGATTGTTGGATTTACTTAAATCAGTGATGTCAAGTGGTTCCACTTAACTGTGTTAAATAAGTAAAACATAACTTTAATATTTATTTCAATGTAATTGTGCAAGGTGCTTTAGATTTACTCAACTCGGTTAATTTAGTGCAGTGGTGTCCAAAGTCAGTCCTCGAGGGCCGCAGTCCTACATGTTTTACATTTTTCCCTGCTCCAACACACCTGA
>JAUBOC010000050.1:7331732-7348628 GCA_032275365.1 Anablepsoides cearensis | reverse complement strand
AAGCCTGATAATCATCTATTCATTCATATCAGGTGTGTTGGAGCAGAGAAACAAGTAAAACATGCAGGACTGAGGCCCTCCAGGACCGACTTTGGACACCCCTGATTTAGTGGAACCACGTGACACAACTTAGTTAAGTAAATCCAACAATCTGTTTTTTGAGTGTATAATCTGAAAAGTCAATAAAACTGGAGAAAATGTGTGAGCGCAAAGGTCAAGGTTGAAAATCAGAATTGGATGTGATCTCTGGCACTGAGCTAACACTGATCTGATTCTGTTCTGAGCACAAACACAGCTCACCGTGCCGTCCACAAATGCAGGTTAAAGCTCTATCATGTAAGAAGAAGTCATATGTGAACACCATTCAGCAAACTGTTCTGTGGTCAAACAAATAAACCACATATGTAATGTTTTCTACTAAAGAGGAGAGGGAATATCTAGTTTGTTATCAGCACACAAACCTGCCTCTCTGATGGTATGGGGGAGCATGAGTGCCTCTGTAATGCAGAACAGTATAAACAGATACTAGAACATGTGCTCATGTGTAGCAAAAAGTCTGTCAAGGCTAACCCAGAACTGAAGAATCTTCTTCCAAAACCTCCAACAGCTGGTGCAGTTTCAGATTTTCTGAAACATTGTTGAACCCATCAAATTCAAAATTACTTTTTCTTTTTTTTTGATGGATGGATGTTTTCTTTGTTTTATTGTAAATCATTGCATTCTATATTTACAAAACACCCTAACATTTTGTGGAACCGGAGTTATCCGCAGCATCAGCCCTCCCTGTCAGGTGGTCCCCTCCCTTGTTATCTTGAACAGTCCAAAGTGATGCACAGCTGTTCAGAAGGGCCGGGGTGGTTTTTTGATGAGGTGGAGAAGAAGTGACCTCCTGAATGATCTGTTGCTGTAGCGGAGCAGTAAAAGCACCTCCTTACCGAGCAGGTTTGCGAGCACTGCAGTGCAATTTAGCTTAGTGCTTCGGCAAGATCATTAATCATTTTATTCCCAACAAGCCCAACTCCTGTTCTATATACAGCCCATCATTTAATTAAAGAGAGCAAAGCGACAGGGCTCGTTACAGCCATTCTCCCCCCCTCCTGCATGCGCAGCACCAGCTGATAGATGCTGGAGTGAGATGGCTGTCAGCTAATGCTGCATTTAGCTTTTTCTTTTAAGATTTTTTTAAGCATATAAAGCAAACTGGCATTTAAAGATATAATCACATAAACTTTATAACTGTTTAGGCTGCCTTCCTTTCTTTAAATAAAAAAGACATCTTTGATCTCAATGGGATTTGATTGTTTAAATAAGGTTTATGATCATAATAAAAAAATAAAGATAATGTGTCATTTTAGGGTCGCTCCGGACCTCCTGGACCCCCTGGAAAGCCAGGAATGCCAGGTTGGCCAGGACCAAATGGGGCCAAAGTGAGTAAGTCAGCCTCATCATGTAGATATGAATTCTGAAATTATATAAGAGTGATGGGAAGCAGTTTAAATAATTTATAAAGAGGCAATCCTGTGTCTAATATTTTCCGCTTTATCAGGGTGAGAAGGGTGACCAGGGTTTGATGGGTTTACCTGGAGCCAGAGGGTCTTTTGGGCCGAGGGTATGTTCCTCATCTGTAATCAGAAATTATATCAAAACTTTATGTCTGTTTCATTGCATTTAATTGTTTGAACTGGCTTTAATTCTAGGGTTTACCAGGGTATAAAGGAGAAAAGGTAAGTGACTGTTTTAGTAATTATTGGTTATTAGGAGGTAAAATACTGTGACTCGCTGTGTTCTGCTCCATCAGGGTTCCCGAGGTGATCGTGGTGAAGCTGGACTTAAAGGAGACAAAGTAGGTAGAATGTATCACCAGTTTTTTTTTACATTTAGTGCTTTGACTAAAGAAATCTGAGTGAATATTATCTACTGTTCTCTGTTCAAAGGGGACAATGGGTTTCCCAGGAATGCTTGGACAAAAAGTAAGTAACAGCAGAGATTTTAACTCTCTTTGTCCAGAAATGCAGCTTATTTGTCATTTGGACATTTAAATGAATGTTTTTAATGATGTAATGTGATCTGATGTGCAGGGCGAAATGGGTCCAAAAGGGGAACCCGGGACCCCAGGAAACAGAGGGCCTACGGGCCGACCAGGAAAGAGGGGGAAGCAGGTGAGGAGTTTGCAGTTATATTTGTCCTTCCAGCATTACACAATAAATACCAATCACATTGAAAACGCACATAAATAAAAGTATGGCAGAAATAATATTTATGTTATAGAACTGTAGCATGTTTATCTTGGGGTTGCATCTTTTACTTTAACATTATAGAAACTAAAAACAAGTTATAGTCAAATGTTTTTCTATTTTTGACTGATGTCAGAACCTTGGAAATGAGTTTTATAGAGTCCATTTATTGAGAGAAACTGATACCATCTCAAATAAATTCTCTAATTTGCATCCTTAAATTATGTGCTCATACACATATGAACAAAATCGTTGGTATCCCTCTGTTATTGATTGAAAAGCCCACAATGTGTCTTGAATCTGTGCAGCGTACGATCAGTTCTCAAGACTATCAAGGCATTCTGGAGAGAAATGTTCTGCCTGGTGTTAGAAAGCTTGGTCTAAGGTCACAGAATAATGACCTAAAACACAGCTAAAACACCCAAGAATGACTCAAAATCAAACTCTGGACTGTTCTGAAATGTCTCTCTGAGCCCTGATTGAAATCCTGTTGAACATCTGTGAAACATGTTCAAACCTGAGACAATGCTCATTATTGTCCCATAAGTAGACTAAATTAATTTGATCCTAAACTCTTTATATTATTTCAGGGAGTTAAAGGAGACCTAGGAAGAGTTGGTCCAATGGGACCTGCAGGCCCACAGGGAACTCCTGGCCACCCTGGACCCCCAGGCCTACCTGCAACAGGTGAGTTTTATTTAGAGGGCTTTGATTTTAAAACTGACAGATTTCTCGATTAGTTTATAGAAATTCCGTTTTGGAGGAATTTGCCTCTGCTGCTTGTTGAAAATTACTCAAAGTTTGAGTATTTTTTTAATAAGAGGGCCGTCACAGTCAGCAGAAGGAAGCCCCCTTTAGATCAATGTAAGCAGTAACACCAGCAGTTGTATTTAGCACCCAAGAAATCTAATCTTATTCTGAGTTGAAACACGATGCTCTTCTGATGACATAACGTGGCTAAAGTGAGTTCACACGTGGCAGTCCTCCCTGCAGTTTTACAAAGATTATGTCACCACATAATCTAAGTGACATTAATCTTGTGTGAATTAGGCTGATAGTGTTTTCCTCTTGATAGATGAATCGGATATAATGGATTCAATGCCTTTATTTGATCTCCTGTAGCTGGCACTTAAAATGACAATTTCAGACTTCAAACGTATTTGTTTTGTAAGGATCTACTGGAGCACACTAAAAGTGAAGCTGAAACTTGTTTTTACCCACTTATCATTTATTTGCTTATCGTGTTTTTTATTTTCTGTTTGTGTAGGACTGTACATGGTTGGAACAAAAGGTTCAAGAGGACCACCAGGGCCTCCTGGAAAGTGTAGCTGCAGCTCTCTCAGTGGTTCTCCGTATGACGATTTTGCCACCGCAGCAAACGTCCCCAAAGTACCTGCGGTGAGAAATAACAGAGGTGTATAAAGTACTTAGTAAAAAATAACTAAGTCAAAGTAAAATTACCTTGACATAAAATGACGTTGGTAAAAATGAATTTCCCTGATAAGAAAAGTACTTAAGTCATAAAACTGCTCACAATAATCGTGAAAATAAAAGTACTTTTTCACACACTCTAAGAAATAAAATGTTGAATTTACTGAGCTAAACTGGTTCCACTTTACCAAGTTGAGCAAACTGAGTAAACTGCTTTACATTTACTCAGCTCAGTTTAGGGGAACCAGTCCATATAACTTGGTTAAGTAAATTCAACACTTCAGTTTTTAGAGTGCATAAAGAACTCCTTTCACATTGAGTTTGGACATATTTAAAGTTGTAACGTGTAACTAGGTGTGAAATTTTAAAGAAGTAAAAGTATAATTTTTATGTTTTGAATTTCACAAAATAAAAGTAAAAGTTATGATTTAAAAAAAATTACTTGGTAAAGTTACAAATCCACAAAAAACTACTTAAGTACTGTAATAAAGTAAAAGTTAATAAGAAGTATTATTGCAGTCCGGTGTAAATTATCAAAGATAATGTAAACACAAACCAGACTTGCTGTATGAAAGTTTTATTGAATTGAATGAGAATGTGTTTTTAATGCTTTGATTCAGTGACAACGTACAGCATTTTTACCTCAGATTTTTATATTTTTGAAGGTTTTAGTAACTATAGCTAAATGCTCAGAATAAAATAACAGCATCTTACCTGTGATAGATAGCTCTTTGAATGACCCCAGCTTGGGAAAATATAATATTTTTGATTGATGAGCTGATATCCTAATGCTAAAGCAAAGTTTTGACATTTTTTAAAATGGGGTTCTTTTAAGATGCCAGTAATTTAACTGGTTCTTGGTTCTGCCTGGACTAGCCTTTACCTCATCAGTCTGTCAGAATTAAACTCTTGTTTCTTCAAGCTAAAGTCATTCAGTGAGATTTAGCTAAAATATTAAACTGGCCCACTTCAAAATTACTGACCAATCCCCTTAAGGTTTATGTGCTATGTTTGAATACTTACAAATAAAAACATTTTAATGTAAAATGCTAAATTATTAAAAGCTTTACAGTAAATCTTGACATGTCATATTTTGTTTAGATATTTGTGGTGAGCAACGAGGAAGAACTGGAGCGTCTTCAGACCGATAACGCTCTCGCATTCCGAAAAGACCAGAGATCTCTTTATTTCAAAGACGTTAACGGCTGGCTGCCGATCCAGGTAAACTTTACATGATGCAGTTTTTTTTTTATCCGCATCTTTTCACTGCAATGTTCAGATTTCTCATTTTGCTCAAGATATTAACATTCTGCAAAAAAAAGGTTTTTCCATTCCAGATGACGCCCTTCCAGTCCATGGAAAACGCTCCCGATGACGACGGCTACTGCGGTGACGGGATAGTGCAGATCTCCAACGGGGAGGAGTGTGACGACCGAAACAGAGTGGTCACTGACGGCTGTGTCAGTAAGTCCACGTCAAACAGATGGTCCTAAACGGTTCCTTTAGTGGTTCTCTGCTGTGCACGTATAACATGACCTCCACATTCCTTCTGTCTCGCCTTACCATAGAGTGTAAACATGCCTACTGCGGGGATGGGTATCGCTATGAAGGAGCAGAGGAGTGTGACGGAAAAGACTTTGGATATCAGACATGTAATTCATATCTTCCTGGGTAAGCACGAACTATGTCTACAAAATAAAGAAAAAGGAAAGTTTGCCCTTGTTTTTTTAGTTCTAGACTTTTAAGTATCAGGTCATGATAAAAGTGATCAGGTCTTTACCAGGTTATAAATCATTCAAATTAACCCACATTATTATCTTTTCTTTATTAAATAATGAGAAATCTGTGTGAGGAAACTAAAAACATCCCACGATGCTTGTAGAACCTCTAGCAGCAGGAGATGTCAGCAGTCGTTTCCTGAATCAGTTTCTCACTTGGCTGAGGCCTGTAGTACGGAGCCCATCCAATGACATTGGATTTAAAAATAAATAATGTGTGGCCACAATATAAATTTAAGTAGCTGTGAGTCGATTATAAATACACTTTTTTTCCCTTACTCTTCAAAGTTACCCCACACTTATTCATTTATTTATTTATTTATTTTGGTTTAATCCAAAGAGTTTTGCCTCCATGGTTCAATGTAAACAGTTTTTTTTTTCATAGTAGTATTTACAAGATGAAGAAGACCACTTCAGTCGTCACCTGTGTCTTATGCTAAGAGTGACTGAAGTACGTCATTCATTCCTTTTATAAAAAAAAAAATGAACATAATCAAACCATGAAAACAATAAACAAGTCTCTTCATTGAAATGACTGCAATAATTAACTCGTGGTCACACATTAACTATTTTGTGGCCATGAGTTATTGTCTCATGACCACGCATTAATATTTTCTTAACAAAACTCAACAGACAGGTTCTGTACTGTAAAGTTTGAAATGTTTTTTTTGACTGAGCACTAGATTGACCTTAAGAAGGTTGACAACCGCCTTACGTTTTCCACTCGTGAATAATCTTTCTCCAAACTGATTGTTTAGCAATGACCTTCAACACAGCAGTTGTTTCTTTAAGGTCATTCACCCCAGATTAGCAAATTGCCAAAAAGTGGAAGGGGTCAGTTTATCGAATGTATTTGATTAGCAGCTCCTGCCTTCAATGTTTCCTCTTTAATCCAATGAATCAGCAAGCGTGGAATTAGATCTTTGTTTGTTTAATAGATACTGACATGGCTGCATTTTGGTCGCCTCTCAGAAATAAGGTTGCCGAATCAAATTCCTTCTGGGGCCCTTTTCTGGGTAGAGTTCTCTGCGCGTACTCCAGTTTCCCCCCACAGACCAAAAACATGACCGTTAGGCTAAATGGTAAATTGTCCCTAGGTGTACCTGGAAAAGATCAGATCATTTTTTATAATTTCCTGCTACGCAAAACCTTAGAAATGATCTTTAGTGCTGCTGTATTGCATGACTGCGAACAATAAAACTGACCCAAATATGTTTCCCTCCTAACTTTAGGTCATACGGTTTCCTCAAGTGCACATCATACTGTGTTATTGACTCCACAAACTGCAAGTACTTCACTTGACGCGGAGCTGAAAGGTGCGGCTGAATCCTCTGTGTGGTGTTTGATTGACACTTGATAGGAATATTTTCATGTAAAAAAAAAAAAGGGGTGGGTTGGGGGAGAACAAAAACGCACCAAGCAAAAGACTCTGAAAGACGAGGCATAAAAAAAAAACTCCACATGCACACACATAACTCATCTGGTTTTCTGTCGAGATGCCTCCCTGTAGCAGCTGTCGGTCAGTGACGCTGAAACGCCACACACTGGAAACACGCAACATGGCTGCGCTCGGTCCTAACCGGCAGGATTTCCACAGGCCTCCCCACCACCACGGACTGGAACCGACGTCTGACAGCCACAGCTGCGGCAGCCGTGCAGATTTAATTAAAGTGCAATACATTGCAAAAAATCAATAAAAAAAGTACCCAGTTACTGTCGAGAAAGAAGCGCAGTAGATTATCTCTAGTTTATCCTACTGCGGCATGAATGACGGTGAACAGCACGTGCATGAAGCTGAGATGGCCAATGACAGCCGCTTTATCGTTTGTAACAAAAAAGTTTTCTTACTGTGCTCTCAGCGTCGTATCAAGAGGTTATGATGTAAAACTAGACGTGCAATCTTTAAACGAGACTGTTACTGTAAATACAGAAGCCACGCTTGAAGCCTTCCTGGTTCGAAATGTTCACAAGGTGGCTCGTAGTATATATAAAACTTAACAGGTACATTCAGTCTGGACATAATTTCAGAAGTCCAAAAAACTTCTCAGGAACTGACGGCTAACGCAGCCTAAGTCAGCACCTTTTTTTTTTTTTTCCACATATGCCTCCTGACTGTTCATGTAAAAGATTTAAAAAGAAAATGTAATGGCTCTGACTGTACGCCGAGGCACGACGAGTGACTCAAACAAAAGCTTTAACACGTGTCCTTCATGTGCTTTAAAGATCAAATGAAATATGTGAAGGCTTGGAACTGTTAATGCTCTTAACTTCCTCGTTGCACAGAAAACAGCTGGACCTTTCTGTAGCTGCTAGAAGGAGGGGGAGGAAATGAAAAATTCCAGTCTGTTCTAAGGTCATTACTGTATTTAATACCTCTTTAATCAGTCTGTCTGTCTTATTAATCAACAGAGAAACTCATCGGTATCCTTAACAGTGTAGATGTAGTCCGCTGTGAGCTGAAAATGACTGTGCCGACATAAGCTGACGTTTTTTTTGTTTGTTTTTTTCCATAAGCTAACGTATAAATTGCAGTGCCAAGGAAGATCTTTTCTTTATTTTTTTATGTCTGTCCAAAAAAAAAAAAAAAAAAAAAAATGATGCTTCTAAACCAGGAAATGAAAGCCTGGGGATGTGTCGTGTCTGCATGTTTGTGAGGACCTGCTACAAAGAACAACAACAAAAAGGGTGCGTAAATCTTCCAGATTTTTGTAAATCATCGCTGCCTCATCAGCATAGCTGGTGTCTTAAAACGAGCTGTGTCCAGAGTGTAGCTGAGTACTGTACGTGTGATGAACCGTGCCATGCACAAAGCTGAAACACTGTTAGAACTTCTGTGTTGGATGTCGTCCGTGCCGCTCTGCCGAGTCGAATGTTTATGCACAACGATGCTGAAACATGCATGTGTTAACGTACTGTACTGTAAGGCTTTATGAAGTATGTTATGCACTGTGATTAGGATGGTAAACAATTGTGTCGTTTCATTACTCTGATATGATTTTTACTGTAGTTGTGGACAACTTAAAAATATAGGTGAATAAAATTAGATTTTCAGTTATTTTAATGTTTGTCAGCGTCTCTGTGTGGTTTGTTGTGATGACAACAGATAGTGATAAAAATGTTATTCTATTGTTGACTGAAAGCTTCAAAGTGTGGTTTTATTCACTTCTCAGGTATGGAAATGGTGACATGCATATCTTTCAATAGCAAAAAGTCAAAGAAAACATCTTTATATTTAAGAAAATTAGCTAATGCACACGATTTTACCCATTTTGTCACATAACTGGCATCTTTTATTTTGAAACAGGAAGTGACATCAAAAGGGAACTCTTTAAAAAAAACTCCCTATTTGTTTATTTATATTATTTATTTGATAATCTCTGATAATGACTAAAAATTATCTAAAGTAATATCAGATTCTTCTCTACAGCCTGTGCTGTCAATCATTTTAGCCACACTGTTTACATGCAGACGTTCCCCTTTGACATCACTTCCTGTTACTTCACATGCAAATATCTCAACAACTATTTGTCTCAGCGGCATGAAATTCTTTTTGCATTATGTTATTAATGTTGTGTTTCCAAAAAGGCCTTCATATTTACTACAAAACTTGGATGTCACAGGCACTTTAAGGTTCTCATCCAGTCTTAGAGCCTCTCAGAGATGAGTCTGTTTGGGATCCAGGTGAGGGGGAACAGCAGTTGTGAACGGGCAGCCAGCCAGCATTGCAATTAGGATGTTTGAGGCTGGACGTGACCACGTAAGTAAGTTATGCTTGTGGTCCTTTTCTAAATCGAATGATGACAATTTTGTCTGCGAAGATGCTTCAGTAAAAGCTTACCTTGCCCCGTCAAGTGCATTCTCCCTGATCAGGCAAACCAATTAATGTCCCTGCTGTCTCAATACAACACTAAATGTCACTAAAAAAAAGAAAGAATATGATTCTTCGACTATATAATTTTAAAAAATAGATACAATTTTCTAATACCTCAAGTCAGTAGCTCAGAGTTTTTAAAGTGGGGTTCTGGGGAAATGTTATAATATAACAGTATCTTACCTGTTGTAGATAGCACTTTTGTGAATTGTATCTGACTAGACACAGGTAAATCACTAGTTCAAGAAATAAAGCTGGCTACAGCAATACATTATTTTTTACCGGAATTGCTACAGCTAGCTGCTGCTGTTTGTGCTCAAAAATGTCTCTGTAAATATGATGTAATGCAAAACTGACAGTAGTGTACAGGTTTATAAAATAGTTTTCATGAACCGCTATAAATTTATTAGAAATGTTTTTTTGAGCTGGCAGCAATCCACATTCAAACTAGCCATTAGCTCATCAATCGGGTCAGAATTTAACTTGTTTTTAAGTTTAACAAGCCATCTACAGCAAGTTAAACATTCATTTTCAGAACTTTTCCACAGAACACCACTTTTGTCTAGTGTTACCTTTCAGTATTTCTTCTCTATGTTCATGTTCTGAGACCAAAAATTCAACCCTAGTGAAAATCTTTTCATTTTCTAAAAATAAAACAAGAGAAGCGGTTATCGAAGAAGCTGTTCTGCGGAAACTTAAAACAAGATAATTTGAATTAGAAATGTTCATAACCATTTTTATTCTCATAAAACTGAAACAATAAGTGTGCAGCTACCAAACTATACTTAGATAATAATGTCACATGTCTTTTCTAAGGATAATTCTGAAACAAAAACTTAAGTTAATAAATGCAGTCAGTAAATCTCGTGTACCTCCGTTTCCACTCTTAATTTTTAAGCTACTTTTAAAGATAAAATGTGAGGATTTGATTTAATTTGAAAGCTTGGGAAGAAGTTACACTTTTATGTTTATTAGGTAAAAATCAAGCATCTTATATACATTGATTTAAAATAAGGAAAATCAATTAGTTGTTGTAAAAGGACATTAACACAACAGAACAGAACATTTGCAACTTAAAAAAAATCAGTCTATTGCACAACTTTTACACAATTTGACCAGTCAGTTAAATCTACATGATTTGTTTAACTGTATGCAATCAGTAAACAAACAAAAGTCCAAAAAATATATACAGTAAAGCCCAGAGAGAAAGTTCCTTTAGTTCCAGTTCAACTTTCACATCATTCACTGTACTTGGTTCAGTTCAAGCCCTTTGTCTTTATTCACTTTCTGCTGCTTTCTTGTGTTATTTCTTACACAAAACATGCTAGGTTATAAATGTTCATACATTCACACCAAAGTTAGACTTAACTTCTTTTTTTTGCTTGTCCTTAATAACGTTTTTAACTTACAATGTAATAAATAGATACAAAAACATGTAAACTATGCATAGGTTTGTGCAGAGAATGAACAGCAATGCTTTTACTAACATTTTATTCTGGGTTTGTGTTTCTGTAGGCAGCAGAAGCAAAAACAGTCACATAAAAACAGATTTTGGTCCCAAGAAAACCCACAATCAAAAACTACATGTGAGCTGAATGCATGGGAATGACTACATTTTCTGGATTTTTTACAGTTAGTGTAAAAATATAATCCAATTACAATTAGTCTATTCTATCAAATACTCAGTACTTAATGGGGATTGTAACAACTTGACATTGTTTTTGGCTCAAGCGCTTCATTTCACAAAACTAAGGAAATATGGCACAACACTGCGTTAAAGATTTCTTTACATTCTTCTCAGTTTCAAGGGGAAAAAAACAAAACAAAAAAACTATTTTCTCGATAATTTACAGCTAATAAATATTACGTAACTGTGTACCTATAACATGAATGGTAAGAAAAAAAATGCCACAACAAATAAGGTTCAGAAACTTGTGTCACTATTAATAATTATAGTTAGAGTCTGCATATTAGGATTTACAACCCTTTGACTTTAGTTGGTCTTTTGAACAAGACCTCAAAATGATTTATTAAGACCAAACCGTCTCAATAGTTACTGCTTGCTTTGTCCTTTTTGGGGCTTCTAATAAACTCCTTTATACCTGCTTTAGACCCAGATCCTGGTTGAAGAGCAACTCAAACTGCTGTTACACATATTAATGTGTAAATAACACTCACTTGATGCATCTAGCTCCTCCCTTTCTCCCCTTTCTGCAGTTTACCACTGCTCCAGACAGGACAGGCTCTGTCCTCCCTTCAACTCTTGACCACTTCCTGTTTCAGTTATCACACCACCTCGTCAGACTCCAGGTTGTTTTCTTCATACAGCTCATCTAGGATGGTCAGCTGCCTCTCCATGGCAGGCAGGTATTTTCCCAGGTCCCTGTACATGCTGCTGGTGAACTCGCTCCTCAGCTCGTCACCCTCGCTCGACACTAAGGCAGCGGCGAAACTTTGATAAGATGGAGCAGCTCGGAGCGCCAGCTGAAACGCAGGAGAGAAGGAAGTGTCAAGCTTTAACGCAACACAAGTCCAGCATTAATGTAAGAAATACTTACAGCAAATACACCTCGTACAACCCATCCGTGGTACTGCCGAAGAGTCCTTCCATAAGCATTATCTGGGTAAAATAATAAAAACCATGATATACAGCAACAAAAAACACATATTTAGAAAAGTCCACTTCTTCACCACAGATTCTTACATAATGCTGCCTGGATGTCCTGCTCCCCAGCGTTGACCTCTGACAGGAACTCCTTGAGGAACTTCAGGCCTCGTTTGAGCCACAGCAGAGCTTCGGTCGCAGAGTTGCGGACCTGAGCAACGTTCATCTGCATTTCATGCAGTACGATGGATTGTAGTGTGGGGAAGCTGTCAGGGTCTGACATCAACTTCTGTTTAATTTTCTGCCAGGATGGGGAAAAAATAAATAAATAAAAAAGGTGAAGGTGGTTTGAAATCTGAAATATATGATTCAACTTTGACTTAATTCATATTTCAGCAAATTAATGTGGAAATTGTAAATTTTTTTAACTCATCGAATATACTGCATAGTGAAAACTTTGATTTACATTTCTAAAAAACAGGGATTAAAAAGATAACTGCAAAAAAAAACCATTTGTACAGTAAATCATTCTCATTAATGTTTGACTCAGTACTTAAAATGATCCCATTAAGCTTTATTTTAAATGATAAATCTATCATTAATCACAATTTGTTCATTATTTCTTTAAAACGTGAACTTACCTTAATATTCCCAACAAAATCCATTTTAACTGGTGCAAAAACTGTGGATCCCAGTTTGTCTGAGGAAGAGAGAATTTAAAATCATTTCTTTGCTGCTTCTGGAGTTTGATTCATATTTTAGGGGTTATATGATAAAGTGTTGATTACTTATTTAAATTAGTGTTTTTATAAAATTATATTTTAAGATTTGTTGCACACTATACATGTTTAAATTATATTTAAGAAAGAGAAGGGGGGGGGGGTTGAATCAAGATTTAAAAAAAAGTTTGTGTGTGAGCTGAAAGCTTTTTTTTATGATAAACACATTTTTATCTACAAAATGTTTCTTGTAACACTGTCTTCTTTTTGAAATCTTAAGAAAACATCCAGGGTTTGTTTAGTGCATGTTTCCAGCAGAGGGTCTTCCCACCGGGACAGATTTGGGTTCAGGCTGATAAATGAAGGTGGGTAGTTTGAAAGACTGATCAGAGGTGGAAATGTGAGGATGCAAATCATAAACGACACACCACACAGCACATGGAAGCACAAAACTGCCAAACTGACTCCCATTTATAAAGTGCTTTTTTCTTCTTGTTGATGCCTAAAGTCAAATAATATTTTGATGCTATCATTTCTACCATCTTTACATAACTGAGTATGAACTGAATGCATTCAATTTTTTACAAAAACACCTTTAAACCTGCTGATGTGCTGTTTGTGTTTCAGCTGTTGATGCATTTTCTGCACATTAGCTCTGATCATAAATGATCACTTAAAGCACGAGCCGATCTGTACGACAAACACCGACAAATGCAGCAAAGCCCAAATAAAGCCACCGTTTTACAATCGCAGCAAAAAAAAAAAAAAAAAAAATCATAAAAACTGAAACAGGAAGCTGCCACATCATTATTCATGATAAATAAAAGCCATGCCAAGCACAAACAGGTTTAAAGGAGGGAATATTTGTTGTTAAAGTCATAAAACCTAAAATGACCATAGATGCAAATGAGCAGAGTGGAAAACAGGAAGAGGGAAGCAGATAGATGAGAGAGGAGACTGAATGGAACAAGCCTACCTAATACAGGCACTATTGCATAGCATGAGTCCAAAAACTCTTGTGAGGGAATACCATTGTCGTCATCCAGTCTTATATCACTAAATCTAAAGGGGAAAAACAAGTAAAACAGATTCAAACAGGAGAATACATTAGAGGTCTGGAAAACATTTAATATTTTATTCAACTACATCAACACAGAAGAAAGAAAAAAAAGGTACAAATGTCAAAACCCGAAAAAGGTTTCACACAAAATGTCATGCAGTTCTAGGCCTGACAATACCTGAGGCTATTCTGCGTATTTGTCAACAATTCAACAGGGTTTTATTTCTATAACAATCTAAGGTGCACTTGTTTACATTAATCACATAAGTGAGAAAGACAGAAAAGACTTCACACTTTTCCAGCACTCTTCAGTGTCCTAAAAAGAGCCGAAATATGTTGGAAACACAAAGAGAACAAAAATAATACACTTTACAAACCTAAATCTGAGATGAGTGCCTCTCTGTGACGTGATTAAAAGAAAATACACTGATAAATCACTTTGTCATGACATTCTGAAATAGTTCAGACCTACTTGTGACGCTGACTTCGTTTCCTTAGATTCAAACAGACTAAGTAGCTGTGCAGTCAGAAGACGCAGCACTGCTGCTTTGGCTCAATGATGAGACTAAATATGTAGCTTAAACTGGTTTGTTTTAATACTGTTAAACTGAAATATCACTGGAAATCTCACAGAAAGCTTGTGGTACCTTAAGCCTTCTAAGAAATGTGACTTTCCTGAGTGCCATTATCATACCTGTGGCTCATTGTGTTGAAGAACGTTTCCACCTGCTCTGTGTCTGAATCGGACTCTGCTGAATCCATGGGAGTCTCGCCTGCTTCGTCGCTCTCTTCTTGGTCTAAAATTTCTTTTCCCTCTCTGTGCTCGAGTTGGACAGCGTTCCCTTCCCTGCTTTTGTTGTTGTTATCTTCACATTGGTCCGCTTTGTGCAGCTGTTGTTCCTTCTTCCTTTGATCGGCAGCTTCCATCTCATCTCCCTCTGCTGGTTGATCACAGTCAATCTCAGAGGCATTCTGGGTAATGTGTGTGGCAGGACCGACTCGCTCCTTGTGGTTTGATCTTTTGGATGATTCAAAATCTGCATGAAACAACAAGTGAAGAGAATATTTAAGGATACAAAAATAACTAAAATATATTTAAAAAAAATAACTAAAAACAATATCTGTTATATTCCTAACAACCTTAATTTTATTCATCAAGTTTAGGTTTAAGTGTACTGCTAACAAAATGTAAAAAGTATTACTTGACATTTTACTTTGACGAAATTAGGGGTTTTTCTCAAACCTAGTACAAGTATAAGTACTTCAGTTTGGATACTCACCTAGAGAAATTTATTGGGGTTTGTTTTCTTGCAGATTCTTAAAAGCACCCCACGTTCTGCAGTTTTTCTTTAGGTGAACCATGATATATTTTTATAAACTATTGTGTGATCAGTTCTGTGATTAAATTGATGATTTTATTTACAGACTGGCCTGAGTGGCTATAAAATATGGTAGCCCAGGGGAGGAGGTACTGTCAGGTTAGATGCATGCCTGGAAACACTCCAACACATAATAAAATGTTGATTTTTACACCAGGAAAGGAATTATGAATTATGTCAGGAGAACTGGTTCAAGCCATAGTCTGGCCCTTTAATGATGCAATGAAAATAGGTGGAGTCAGATTCTGAAGAAAGTGATACATTGAATAATACTTCCTGGAGAGAAATGCATTAAACCTGCATTTCAATCCAGCGATGTGTTGTGAGCTTTTTTCCACACATTTAACCATTCAAACATTGGTGTACTTTCTATCTGGTTGTGAATATGTTTAAAATTCATTTCACACCGATACAGAGTATTTACTGAGTTAGACCTTAAACATTACGCAATGATTTTAAAAACACTTAATAAAAATTAAGAACAAGGTGGATCTCCTTACTATCGAATAAAATTATTTATGTACAGCAGGATGTATACTCTTTAAAATAAAAATAAAAAAATATGATTTTCTTTTAACTTTTAATTTATTTTAAATATAGATCTAAAACTTTTCAGCTGAAATGCAAACTGTAATACATTCAACAGAGAACTGACAAGTATTGGTATAGGTCCTGAGTTTTAGGGCATTTTGTACAAGTACTTGTAAAAAATGCTGGTATTGGGCCCTACACCAATACCAGTATCAGTACTGAGACACCACTAGATGAAATGTACATGCGTATATTTTCGTGTCAGAAATGGTGTGTGGTGAGAACCTGTTGGGAAACCTGACTGACCTGATGGGGAAGGATGGTGTTCTGATCTGTCTGGCTCATCAGGTCCCTCTACTCCCGAGTCGGGACTCTGGGTGTCGTGTGAAAGTGTTTGTCCCGAAGTTTCAGTCAAATCTTTCCACCTGGTGGGGGAATTAAAATAATTTAGATTTAAAAACAAAAGAAAACATGACTGGACACTTAAGAAGCACCATTAAAAAGGCAGCAGAGAGAATTCTTTTTGAAGTGCAATGTTATTTTTTATTATCCTATGCTATAAAACTCATCACCTGCCCAAACCAGGCAATTTGTGTAGCATGACACTCATGTTTCACCTGTTTGTTTCACCCTGGCTGTAACAACTTCTAAATAATATTTAGAAGTTGTTACAGCCAGACATATTTTATATATATTCCATTTTAAGTTAAGTTAAAAATAAATTAGTCAAAAATGATGGCAAAGCTTTGATTACAATCCCAAATTCCTGAAAGTTAAAAGACATGTAAGATTAAAGAGATTAAAAACATGACAAAGCAGGAATGTGTTTCACTTAATTCTTACTCCAGTGACAGTAAGAACAGATGATAATCTGGGTTTACAGGATGTATCACAGTTAAGAACACGTTTAGGCATTCCACACGCTAAATAGTTAGTGGCAACTTGCAAGTTCTTGTCTATATTATTTACAAAAAATGTGAATGTGTGTAATTTAAGTTGTCACTTTGTGTCACACAGTTGTTGCCTGCCAACAAGCACAATACCCTGATGTAACCTAAACCCTAAAATCCCTCTCTCTGCTACACTTTCTACAAGTTGTCAGCTGCATTTGTTTAGTTATTATTATTATGTCTCATCATAACAACCCACGTGTGTTATTTCAAACTATAGACTCTGTTCTTAAGGCCCCACAACCTGTGTGTCTGGAAGCTTCCCCTGAGCATTGTAATAACTTCCTGCACTTTTTTATAAATAAGGTCACCACAATAAGAGCCCTTATCTCAGCCCC
>JAUBOC010000050.1:7293555-7310577 GCA_032275365.1 Anablepsoides cearensis | reverse complement strand
TGCAGGGAGGTCAAATTTTAGTATAATTCTTGAACTTTCAGGGGCCACACAAAATCAGTTCAGGGGCCACAAATGGCCCCCGGGCCACACTTTGGACATGCCTACTTTAGACAATCTAATTTGAGTCAAACAACATCCAAATTATTCTGAATAGTTCCACCGAAGTGAAATCCAAATCAATCCAAATTGATTCAGTCATATTCAATACAGCCCACGTTTGTGTATTAGTATTTAGAAAAAGTAAACTGTCTGTCTAAAAAATGCAACAGATTGCATCAAATCTTCATTCTGATTCAGTTTTTCAGAGGACAGCTGACAGTGGAGAGAAGAGCTTTAGTTAAATAGAAAGAGACTCGCAGTGGAACCAGACTCGACATTAATCTTGTAAATGATGCTCCTGCTGGTAGAATCTGTCATCTGTCTGTCAGAGACTGTCAGCGGATGACAAACTGTGTCCGCCTGAAAACAACACTAATAGCTGAGCGGTGCGTCAAGGAAACGACTCGTGACAAACAGGAGCAGGATAAGAAAACAGGAGCATCTGTTAAAAACAGAAAAATACATCCAGACTCCAAAAAGTTCAGAGGAAATAGCTTGAGACTGCCACCTAGTGGAGGGACATTTACCTCCCCATGAGAAAACACATTTCTCCCTTGTTCCTCACTGATGAATCATTCACAGACTCTAATCAGACAAAGGAGAACAATATGAGAAACGTCTCGGTCAGAACCAGGGAGTCCGAGAGGGACGGCAGGCGGAGCGAGGTCCCAGTCCCCCTCGGTCATCATTACCTTTCAGTGTGAGCGGCGAAGCATGGCAGCAGCGAGCACAGCCCAGGGCTGCGGGGTGTAATGTACATCTCACTCACAGGACAAAGCCTCCTCTCAGGAGAACTCCTCACTCCTCTGTGAAAATGTGAAGGAGCGCCGGAGCTGATGGAAATGTTGCACGGTCCGAGCTCGAATGAAATGTACAAGATGAAATCACTGACACGAGTCCCAAATGGATTATCCCCCCCCAAATAGGACAAATTGCTTTACAGTAAATAACTCTGAGCCATTATGGCTGCGGGCAACAGAAAACTGAGCTTACCTTTTCTTTGTCTGCTCTATTTATAAGAAAAAAATAGGTTTTAAGTTGGGTTTCAGTTTAAAAGAGATATGCAAAAAGCTAAATAATTCTAATAAGAAGAATTAAAACGACTTTATTAATTCTGGCTGCAGAATATTAAAAAAACAAGCAGTTCTGAGATTACTGTTGAAGATCACAATATATCAGTTGCAACAAGCCGTCACTTCTCCTTTTGTCTGCAATGAATCATGTACTACATGCATATATGCGTGAGTTTTTGTGTTTGGTTGTCTGTTAGCAATATTTCACAAGAACCGCTGGACGGATTTTAATAAACTTCTACTTTTAGAGTCAACTTCTTTCAAGATGGCCATCATGCTTAGAAAATCCATAAATGGATAAAACTCAGTCAATTTGACAGATATTAAACTAACATTTGGTGTGATAGAAACTTACAGTTTTCTCCAAAACATACTGTAAGCATTAAAACATACACTGCTAAAACTCACAGAGGGTGTGAGCAGAGTAAAAAAAAAAACTATAACTCCTTGAAGGAATTCTCAGCCCTCACTACATAAAACTAAGAGTTTTATGTAGTGAGGGATGAGAATTCCTTCAAGGAGTTATAGTTTTTTTTACTCTGCTCACACCCTCTGTGAGTTTTAGCATCTTTGCCACAAACATCTAGTCAGTGTCTGATTGGTCAAATTGGCACACGAAGCATCAATGCAAACCTAATCCCTTTAGCAATAATAACTTTTCATTTTGATTTTGTAAATACGATACATTTTGTAATATATTGTGCAGCTTGAACATGAATATTTGCTTTCTTACCAAGTTGCCTTCTTAAGGATGCTAATATTTTTCACCTACTCATTACGTTTACATTGCCAGTAATGTACAGCAGCTAACTGAGCAGAAGTTTTTACTCTCGCAGCCTTGAAGCGATGAATTAAATCCACCTGAGCTCTGTGGGGATCAGCACAATCTGTTGCGGTCTTCGATCTTCCTCAGATTATTTTTGGACCCCCCCCCAGCTGCACCCTGATGGCCGTGTGCTGTGCAATAAGAACCTGACAACATACACCTGTTAAAACTCACCCTCTCGTCCCTCTGGAAGGTGACCCTGCGTGGCTCGGTGCGTCCTCGGCTCAGCCGATGCACCGTCTTGTCTTTGAGCAGCGACGTGTAGCCGAGGTGCTCGTAGATCGGGTTGGTGGTCATTTTGGCTATGTACTCCGCCGCCTTGGTCTCGATGTAAAGGGTGATGAGGGCGTCCGTCACCAGGTCGTGGACAGATTCGAACCTCTTCTCCCCGACGAAATGCTTCCCATCGTAAAACAACCGGTAGTTGAGCGTCTGGGGTCCAAACCTGGAGGGGGATTTATGGATATGATTGAGAGGAAATATTTGGAGTTTTACCAGTTTTATAAAATCTTTTTAGCTCTTCTGTTCAGGATGATGATGAATCCGTACCTTAAGGCCAAGGTGTACGTCCCCGGCTGTCTTTGGCTCTCCCTGATGAGGTACGCACCCTCTGTTCCTGCCAGCAAGTCGTCCGCATGTTCCCGAGAGATCATTCCATGAAATCTAAAAAAAAAAAGACGAGGTATAAATGTATTCTTTCACAGTCAAAAAGAAAAAAAATAAATGTTCACTGAGTGACAGTGACTCATGTGAACTCACTCTCTGCCGTAGTACTTGGGTCTGCTCTCCATCTGTAAACCAGAGGAAGAAAGATGTGATATGAAAGCTCAAATTAATGGCTTCGCAAATTGTTCTTATAGCCAACGTAAAAGATAAAGGACCTTACACCGCAGGCCAGATAATTTCCATCTGGGCCTCTGCGTCTGTTCGCAGCGAGCAAACCATAAAGCCCAAATTGCAGAGAGGGGGGAGATAAATTAGAGGCAGGGCAGAAAAACAGCAGGTAAAAAAAAAAATTAAAAAGGCCAGCTGCTGGAAATTAATAAAAACCTTGTTAGCATGTCAAAGCAGGAAAGTCCAGAGTGCAAATCCTCTCAAATATATAACTGAAAAGTACTTTATCTTCAATTCTACACGATGTCAAACACTTTCTGATCTTTCCAGCGTTGTCAGTGGGGAGCAATCTGAAGGAGGTTAACTGGAAGATTAAGTTTTTTTTCATTATCGGGACCCATTTTCAACGACTTACAGCTGATAGTGTAGAAGTTCTCATAATGGGCTTGTTAAAATGTAAAACTTCAATTTGTAGTGAATTAACAGCCCGCTGCTAATCTCACATCGCCAGCCTGCAGCTTTCACTTTGCTCACCAAAGTGTGGCAGGACTCAAAATAGGATGAGACATGCATTGGTTCTGCTCGCTGTTACAACGGCAGGCTGACGGGTCCCTCAGAGAAAGCAGCGACGAGTTTAGTAACAGATTTTACCGGTTTATTATCGCAGCTGAATCAGCGAAAGTCTGAACTCTCCTTTGCTTTGAAGTGTCCAGTTATTCAATTACTAACTGATCTGGATGTTTAATTTCATCTACCACCATGAAAAAAACATGTAACTGCCTGAGTCCGTTTGTCCGACTGTCAGCGAAATATCTCATGAACCACTGAACACATTTTAGTGAAACTTTAAGTCAAACTCAAGGCCCGTGGGCCAAATGCGGCATGAAAATGAGCTTGACACCCCTGCTTTAAGTAATCAATTAAGTATGTCACAACAAAAATAACTATAGTCCACATAGAGCAAAACTTGTAGTAGCTGAGAGTCATCTCCAACACATACTCTATATAGAGCTATATATATATGTATGTATATATTAGGGGTGCAACAATACAGAAAATTCAGGATTCGGTTCAATACTTTAATCTCACGGTTCAATATTTTTTCGATACAAAAAAGAGAAATGTCCATGCCCCTTTTAACTTGTAATTCATTTGAAATTAACCTCAAAAGTACAGTTTTTAAATTAAATGTTGCTGAAACAGCAAGTTTCTCAGTGGATCTGCACGTGAATGTACAGCCATAGGTGGAATAGTCGAACACAGATCCACTGATCCTTCAACACTGAGCATCTTCAGAAGACAAGCTGATAAAAAAATTTTTTTCCTTACACTTCAGTAGAAAAAAGTACTAAATAATAGTTTCTTAATTTCTTCATCATCAGTGATTTTTTTAAAGTGGATAGAAGAAAGAAAAAAAGGAAAGAAAATAAATAAATAAATAAATAAATAAATAAATAAATAAATAAATAAATAAATAAATAAATAAAAAGATCAAGATTAAAGATTGAAGATTAAAAGAGAGATTGGAAAATATAGCAAATATATATAAAGAGAACACAAGGCCACACACCTGACATCTGTTAGCTATATAGTAATAATTAACTATAATTTCTTTGTAAAGTATGCATACATAAGTTAATACCCATACATACATATAAATATATACAAACATACGTGCATACAATCATGCGTGTTATAGATATATACACCCAGAGATATATACACACTCAGTGACCCCCAGAACCCCCAGGATCAGAACACCTGTTTGTGAGCGATTGGGAACATGCGTGTATAAAAAAATACATATTAAAAATTATTAAAAAACTGTATTGTTACATACATAGTGTGTACTGAACCTAAAGCACTGTATTGAACGGTTCGATAAGGGTACATGTATTGTTGCACCCCTAGTATATGTATATATATTTATTAATTATATATACTTTTCAGTGAGGCTACAATTATTAATATATACACATAGACAATAAATGTGTTATCTTGTGTTATCTTAATGCATCTCTCTCATATCTGCTCGTTTCCCTTTCAACTTCTTTCTTTTTCTCTTCTTTGTTCCCTTTTTTCAGTCCCTGTGTCCATTATAACAAATTCATCCCTAAAGAATTTATAATAAAGGTTTAAATATATATCAAGTGGAGCATCATGGTGAAATGCCATCATGCTGCACTTGTGAAAGTAAAACAGTTGGGCTTCATTTGGACACTCAGACATCAATTCTGAGTTTCATATTGCCGGACAGGACACTTTAAAAAAAGAAAAAAAATACTCTAAGCGTTAACAAATCACACAACATCTTTGTTTAAAATATTGGCGTGCACAGTAGCTAGTGATGTGCATTTATACTGAATTTTCTGTGTTTTATACAAGTGTAAAGAGCTGCAGCAGCTAGTTGTAGTGTTTTCAGTGCAGCTTGGGACACCTCCCACAAGAATATTTTTTTTTTCTTATGGCATAGCCATGTAGGGGTGGTGTAAAATTTATTAAACAGTGTTTACCTGTTCTGATCTGGTTTGCAAATTTTAAAGACTGGAGTAGCTCAGACTAGCTCCTCAACCGGATCAAAGTTAAACTCTGTTTCTGAGCACTTAGTTTTTTAAAGAGTTTAAGTTAAACACAGCAGTAAGCCATTCCAGACAGGATATTACTGATTGATCTGACTTCCAGCTGCTAAACTTAAGTATTTTATTTTTTTATTGGAAGTGAGTTCAGGCTTCAAACTCAGTTTAACACCAGACAAAGTGTATCTCTTCTCTGTCGGACCTATTTATGAAGGATTAATAATAATAATAAAAAAAGAAAGAAATGGGGTCAGCAGGTGTTTCAGTGTTTCTAACCACATGTTCATAGGCGACACTGGACATTTATCAAAACGTAAAAAAATCCCAGATGGGATTGTTACAACACTTGAATAAGTGTAGCAACTCAGTTTTCCAGAATAGTTATAGTTTACTTTGTGTAATTTGTGCAATGTTGGCAGAACCAGTTCAGCAAATTTAATGATCTTGTTTTTAGGGGTGTAAATCAGCAGCTTTATCACATATGATCTTATATCCATTTCTTTGGATGACAATATGTTTTTCAAGTTCACAAAGTTTGTCATTATAAGACTTTGATTCAATGCAGTTCACAAGTCTGTGATCGATATGATGTGATATCACCAAACACAATCATTTTGATTGTGTTAGATGGATATAGTGTGATATCCATCCACATTGGGCATATAAGGATGTTTTGCCTCAATGTAATTGAATACCTAATCATTTAATCAATATATCAATATTGAGACACCCCTATTTGTAACTAAAGATTACCAGTCAACAGATTTATATTATCTTCCTTTGTGTGTGAAACTGACATTTGATACATTGTAACTATCTAAACAAGAAAATCTTGTTTTCTTTTTTACATGTTTACAAATGATAAATGGAACATGAACCCCTAGCTTCTCACTGCAGCCTGTTTTTATTTATTTTTTTAAGGTTGACAGATGTACTGACCTCTTGAGGACACGTGACCCTCTTTGGTCTTGGGGCTTCCTGCTGTAGCTGGTACACTAAAAAAAATAAGAAAAAAAATGCAAGTCAGTGTGGTTCGCCTGGCTTTCTGAGCTGTAAACAACTCAGGAATGCTCAGTGCGAAGTCTAACTGCATGCATGTAAGGGACACCATCCAAAATAAACATGAGTAATGCAAAGTTGAAGATAAAGCATGTTGTGCAACATTTATAGGCAGGATCCCACTGATGATGAGGTCATGTCATTCCAACCTGCAGTTTCTGCGAACTGCAGCTGTAGCCTCCGTCACTGATAACTGCTGTGCAAAAAGCTCAATGTTCCCCTCTTATCTCGCAGCTTCGGCCATCTTGCTGTCAAACTTTGATGTTTGCAGAGCGTTCCTTCATAAGGCTCTTTTTTTGACAACAAAAACAGGGAAAATACAAGCTGTGCTTTCCACTTTTCGTTGTGTTTTCTTCCCAGAAGAGTGTTTTATCATTTCTGTAACAGGCATAAAGCACCGCTGCCACTTAATAGACTTCAGCTTCCGACGCTGTTCTGAGTGCAGATGTATCAAGGGACAACAAGAGCCATCAGTTTATGGATGCAAGTCGAAGAAGTGTGGGAATTAGATGACAGGAGCCATATATCCTAAATCTACTGTATGTGTTTTCCATTTTACCAGCGTGCACTTATACCTACACACATCCACCCACTTTAGAACAAAAGTAGTTTGGCTTACACTATGCTGTGTGAACTCTACGCATCAGACACTGTAAATCAGTGAAGCTATAGAAATGGAAACTGAGTAGCCAAGCAGAATTTGTGCCATTTATATGTAGTTAAAAGGAATAATCCAAATCATGTCAGTCTTTAAATGCAGCCAAATTAATCGACTTCTAGTGTTTTTCTGGGGCAACCATTGTAAAGCAAAATGTTAAAATATATCACTGACACATTTTCATTCTTTAGCTCACTTTCTGAGAGTAAAGTTGTTAAATGTAAATGCAAAATATGTGTAAATCCTAAATCTAAATGTGTTAATCTGTAAAAGTTAAACTTTAAATATTGAAGTTAAACGTAGAAGTTTACATTTACATATTTTGGAATAAAACACAGCTTTTGCTGTTGGTGCTCTTCTCTTGTTAGGACGTCATCAATGGTGGGCAGCACTAATCTAAATATTAGTTCCACTAACCCTAAAGCACTAACTCAAATATTTAGGTCCCCTAATTCTAAAGCACTAAGTTACAAAAATTATTTGCAAAAGCTAATTCTAAAGCACTAATATAATCCAGCTGACACATAAAACATTCTTTAGTCAACATGAGACAATCTTTACTGTGTGCAGAATGTTGTCACTTAGTGCCCAAATGGGAGTCACCTGCAGGCCACATTTGGCCCGTGGGCCTTGAGTTTGACACGTGACCTTGTAGATAAGTGACACACATATGAACAAAATGTATGACACCTCAAGTGTGAACAATAATGTTGATCAATAACATTTGAAGACCTCAGTTAGTGCTTCTAAATTTAGCCCATAAATTTAGCAAGTGCTAATCCACTATAGATTTAAAAAAATAGCAAAAGCCCTAAAGCACTAATAAAGAAATTAGTTCCCCTATTAGTGCTTTGCAACTGTGCCCACCACTGGACGTCATCATTCTGAGACACAATAAACTGCTAACACTGCTAATGCTAATAAAAAAAACACTGCTAATGCTGCTCACGCTGCTAATAACGCTGCTTCCCTATAAGATACACAAGCTGCAACTTTGTGGGATATTGTTGGCCGTGTAGGAGACTCTTATATAGCTTATATTTTTGGGGTTTTGAATTGGGCCAGCCTACGTCACAGCGCAGTGACGTAAGCAGCTGACAAATGTGCCCTACGTCGGCTGCAACCCCTGAATTGCATTAGCGGATGCTCTTGTCTCATGATGATGACGTCATAACAAGAGGCAAGCACCAACAGCAACAGCTGTGGTCCATTCAGAAAATAAACTTGAACTTCAACATTTAAGATTTAACTTCTACATTCAGATTTACACATTTAGATTTAAGATTCACACATATTATTTTAAATTTTACATTTAGTAGAAATTAGCAAAATCTAAGAGAACTAAGCTAAATAATAAATTGTTAGTGGAAATTTTTTAATCTAGGATTTTAACATCAGAAAGTGAGCTAAAATAAAAATGTGTTAGTGATTTTTTTTAGCATTTTATTACATTCGGTGCTCCATACTTCTTTCACCAAATCAATTTTTTAATGTTCTCTGTCCAGAATTAAAGTTTCAATTATATTTCAGAACCTGGCTCATCCTAAAAGACAAATCAATAACTGACATTGACAGATCAACAGTGAACTCTCTCTTGAGTTTTGAACGGTGTGGTCATTATGAACAAGCGTTACTGCTGTGTGAAGCTAATGAGCTAAACCCTCAGTGCAGCAGATTCTCCCGGCAGGGGGAAAGGAAGACTCCCGACTGGGAACTTTCATGTTTTGTCAAGCTGACTTGAGCCAAGCAGCAAGACCTGGACATCATCCATAGCTGTGACGCTGACACCTCTAAAAATACCTCAGCTGAGGGCTGGGGGAGTCAGATGGGAGACTGAGAACAGGAGAAACAATGGGAAATGAACATTTTAATTACAAGTAAAGGTTTATATAAAAAAAACAACAACTATAACCTGTGAAAATAAATTTAGGCCAGCAGGCACAGCTTAGAGGATTTCTGCTCAGCTAAGCATCAAACACTCAGGAGTTGCACCGTTTCCTCCCACATGGTAAAAATGTTGTTAAACAGGGTGGGAGCTCTGTGGAGCTTATTTTAGCTGAGCCTTTTTTTCTTTTTTTTCTTTTTTTTTTTTGCAGGTGGAACATCTTATTTTCCTGAGCACTGCTAACCTATTTTACCCAGAAAACAGGAATCTGCCGCTTTGCATTTGTGTACGTGGGTGAGTGTGTTTCATTGGGTGTGCTTTGTGCGCCTTCTTGACTCTGCAGCGTATCTAATTTTACCGTGCACAACAGGACCTAATTCTTTAAAGTATAGGAGCTGCTGTGGTAATTTGTTGGGGGGCAAGAATAAACATAAAAAAGGCCAAAGTCAGGTTAAAATGATGATAAACAGAGCATAAAATGAGTTCTTTACTCACAGTAGGACTTCCATATGGGTGGCTGATAATCATCAGGGTCTGTAAAACATATAAAAACAAGCAGGTTCAGTGGTTTTTAAATCATTCTTCCATTAAGAATTCTGGCCTGCTCCGCTCCCCAGTGGGTAAAATATGAGCCCCTCGTTGTGGTTCTGTCTGTCCAGTTTATCTCTCTGTTATAATTATTATGCATATGGCTTCACGCCATGCAGCTGCCTCTTGGGACGCACCACTGAAGCCACCTCTAATTATTGTTACAAAGTCAATCAATATTCAATGCATGCTCGCTGAACGTGGTGTCGAGTCGACCACACCTGCTCTGGATCCTGTAAACACAAAATGTAGACATAAAACACAAACAAATCAAGCTTAGGAGAAGTAAGTACAGACGGATTCTCCTCTGGGAAATCTGGTGGCTATAGTTGTGATTATGTGAACACTTAACACTGGATTACAGGAGGGAGAGAGAGCTTTTGCTTTAGATTAAAGGAGTAAATACCCCAGAGAAAGTCACACTTTGGTGCCATATTTATTGACTTATAATACACTGACGATATTTATGCCTCAAATGCTACAGGAAGCTGCCTGAAACTCACTTCTACTACACACTGTTACACAGAATATAGAGCTACAATGCACATATATCAACACACAGTCTGATTTATTCCCTGTTTATCGCCTGCTGGCAAAGGCAAAAGGGAGGTTGTGTTATTTGTCAGACACAAAGTGGCTTTAACTCAGCCAGTTTTAGAGATATTGAGCACAAATTTGGTGTGATCGTAGCTGAGGGTCATCTTCTACACCAGGGAAGGGCAACTGGCAGTGACTACCCTCCGACCTGCCAATGAGTCCCCCCCACACACACTTTATTTTTTCTTTTTGGAGGTGGTCTATCTGTTAACAAAACTATATAGACTAATTTGTTGGAACTAACCTGGAAAAATAAATATGAAAGTCAATTAGAGTATAACACAGGAGATAAAGTTCTTTTTTTAATTTAATTGGTGCATTTTAAGTGTATTTATTAAGTGGTTCATATAATTCTGCTTTTATTTCTAATTAGTTTTGGTCCTCCGTACTGCAGAAGCCAGATAATCATCTATTCATTCAGATCAGGTGTGTTGGAGCAGAGAAACAAGTAAAACATGCAGGGCTGAGGCCCTCGAGGACCAGGATTGTCCATGCCTGATTTAATATAAGTCACCACTACCACACGTTGCACAAAGCTAAATATGACAAGTTTACTGAAGTCACAAGTACATAAACAACAGTGACTTTATACCAGATCTTCAACCACACAGGAGTCTGCACTCAAGGCGTCTTATGCCTTTACACTTTTTTTTCATATTTATTAAACAATTGTTATACATGCATTTGAGAGTGAAATATGTTAAATTACTGCACTCTATGTTGGTTTGATAAACATATTTATACAAACAAACATTTTTAAAATGGCAGTTTTCTTACATTTGGGTAAGTGTGCAGCTATGTGGCCCTCTGGTAGTGTCAACTGAAAAATTGTGGCCCCTTCCATCATTTAAGTTGCCCATCCCTGTTCTACACATAATCTGAGCACAATCTTTCAAGATCCTACAACAGCATGAGATCACGCATTACGCTGTTCTCAAGGTTAGGAGTTTTTCTGATGTCTTCCTGCATGGCTGGTTGCTCAATCCTGTCATAAACTGGAAATTGTTGTAAAGTCGGAGGGAGGGAGACGCTTTTAAGCTCCACTGAAGTTTGCTGGTGCCCACCTTATAGAATTAAACACTTTCTGTAGAAATGTTTTTACTGTTAGATAAAATAAAGATTGAGCTATTTTACCAAAAAGACAGGAAGTATCCTTAAAGGAGTCAATGTGAGGTGTTCAAACCAACAGCAGAAACTGGCAGGCATGGTGGCGGTAGCATCATGCTGTGGTACTGGAGTAAGTTGGGAAGTTTGTATTTCTGACCATTTTTAACCCCTGTAATAATGAATACCTGTGCTAATGGAGGAGTTGTTCTCTTCCAAAGTCAGAATAAAAACCTTAAATCCCAGCATCGAATTTGGATGGGACCAAATTCGAAAGAACTGAAGAAGAATGTCAGATTTTTTCTTTCATTATTTAACACAAGAAGTATGAAATTTCTGGCAAATTCAAAGAAAAAGAGCCAAGCTAAAAGCCTAAAGTAGAAGGAGAAAAATAAATGTAAAGGAAGCAGTGAGGAGAAGATTATTGGAAATGCATTAATGTGTTTATATTTCAGACTCCACATTCTTCATAATCCAACCTTTAGAATACATTAAATCTATAGACATAGCAGCAAATACAGGATTTTCTTTGTCTTTTCTTCAGAAAATCATGCTGCCCACTGCTAAAACCTCTCATAATTAATCTGTTTATTCCAGATTTGTTTTACACCAATTACTATACACTGCAACACATTAATTACCCTTTTGGGAATTATTAAAATCAGATTCAATTTCATGGTGCAAGTAAGTAAAGAGAAGCAGAGGTTGTTGTTGTCACACCTAAAATCTGCTTAGAAATTCCAATTAATGATGGTTATTAATCAAAACAGAACAGCCCCGAGCCTCAGGAGAGAAAAAAATATTATAACCATGCATATGAAATAAGAATAATCTGTCACACAAACATAAGAAAAGTAAAAAATTCAAGATGCTGTATGATACCACAGATCATTTCTGTAAGGACAACAGCAGTTTAGGGAGTGAAGATGCACACAGAACAAAGGAATGTGGGATTCTGTCTGAGTAAATGCCACATGCAGTCTGGCAGACAAACACAGAATCCCTCTGGTGTGGTGTGGAGCTATAAGGAGAGCTAAAATATATATAACAACAACAAAACAAGGATGAGACAATAGAGAGCAAAATCTGGAGAAGGTCTGTGTTTGAAAATAAAAATAAGGATTGTTGTGTTTTTGTTATCCAAGTATAAGATTTTATTTATGCTCATTTCCACCTGAAGGCTGGAGAGTTTTCAAAGAAACCAGAACCGCTCACATGTATATTTCTTAAAGGCTACAGCCAGCTATAAACTGTTATTTTGAAGCAAAAAAGTTTGAAAACTGATCTACACGTCTGACAGCATTCACCCTCAGCTGTTGACAATAATGTTGATGACAAGAATGTTGAGAGCTCAATTAGTGCTTATAAATTTAGCATGTGCTAATCCACTAATGAATTAAGAAATTAGCAAAAGCCCTAAAGCACTAATCAGGAAAATTAGTTCCCCTATTAGTGCTTTAGGGGAACTGTGCCCACCACTGATGCTTATAAATCCTTCTTTTGAACATTTAAATCATTCAGCTGGGTCTATATAATGTGGAACTGCAATGCATTGGACTGAATTCCTCCTTACTGTAACTCCACAAGCCCCTTTTTCAACCCTGTCCTGAGGTGTGCAACTTGTTTTGGTGCTGTCTCTTTAAATGCAAAGAGGCCCTTCACCCCCACCCCCCAGGTCTAACTACCAATGATTATTGTTCACTCCACCCAGTTCTGCCATTTTTGTAGTTTGATAGGACATACAGGTACAGAAGAATAAAGATGATGAACCCGTAGTAGAACACAAATTTGTGCAATTGTTAAGCCGGAAGTCCATGGCCTTGTTTAGCAGCAAATACTGTGGCGTAATAGTTCCATAGAAAATAAAGAAACTGAAAAGACTTGAAAAATATGACCCAATATAAAGAATATAAAGATATATTTGCAGCACCAGAAGAGACTAAATTCAACTTTTCTGCACTCCTACACACACTCCAAGTGCACAACAAAATGTAGTTAACAGCTAAAAAGCTGGATTTTATATGATCAGTCCACTTTAAATGATTTTGGTTTTTAACAGATAGATGTTAGTTTATTGTATAAAATCTCCTCCCTTTTTGTCCCGCTTGTCAAAAAAAGTTGGCCCACCCCTGATTTAGAGCAACGGAAGAGACAGAACAGCAGAACTGCATTCTGCTCAGTATCTTTAATCTCTGACAGAACTCCACGCGCCGCTGCAGAAGGATTTACTGAGTCATGTTGATCCAGAAGAAACATGTTTCACGTGAAGCATTCCTTTGCACTCATCAGCAGATCAGAGCGCCACACCCCTCTGGCCACAGGGAAAGAAACCAAGCACGAGGAGACGGGAACGGATCGATGAAAACCAGTGAGCACTTGTCGGAGATGAGCACCAGGGCTCAGGGAGCTTAACTGAGCAACTCGTTACTCCTCACGCTCCGCATCTGTGTTTCTGATTCTGAGCTGGCCTCGCGCTCTTTACTTTTGTCTGATAATTGAGCATTAAAATCAAGAAAATCTGAGCTTTTATTGATGTTCTTCTCTGCAAATGACAGCAGGCGTTTGAATGATTAATGTTATCAAAAACTGCACATCATCACGAAACAACTAAAGACTTTAGATGTAAAAAAACAGAGGAGGTGCATAAAATCCTAAGATGAATGATGTGACAAACTCTTCAAAATGTCTGTATCAAATACAACCTTCAAGGTCTTTTTTTCCCTTCTTTCTGGTGAGCAGCCAACTCGCTTCAGAAAATCTATTGTCTTAGAACCAAAAGCTTTGTCACCGTGCACGGCACAGGCAACGGTCAGAAAGATTTATGTCACTGCGGCTTATTTAAAGAATGCGATTTCACCTGGTTGGCAGCCAAATATTCTCCTTTTCCATCTAATTCCTGTTTAATGACGAATGGAGTTTCGCTGTGGAATTCTGCGGCATGCTTTAAAAAGGGGAGAGAGAAAAAAATAGCTTCATTTACAAATTCTTTCAGACACATGAGCACACACAAACATCTAAAAGAATTTCCAAGGAGTCCATGACGATCAGGGAGAATTTATAATTGTGGAGCAGCCACAGGGTTCTGCACACACACACACACACACCCTGTAGAAACAACTATTAATTGTTGCTGCTCTCCGTTACTCACCAGTGGGAAGAATTCGATGCTGTGATTAAAAGCGTTGTTTGCGTCGGTGACAAAGGGAATACGTGATGAATGAAAACGACTGCGGGGCCGGCCTGCAGCCTCTGGAAAACTTCAGCACGTAAAGCAGCGATTGGTGCTGAGGCATGGTGGGCACGTGGCTGACAACAGCTCAGGCTTTGGAGCCGTTTATGATTTGTGCAGAAGGGGGAAAAAAAAATAAAAAGGCTGATGCTAACCCAAAAACTGCTGCTTTTTACTACAACAGCAGAAACAAGAGCAAACAATCACTGCGCTGTTACATAACTGACACTCTGATAAGGCCTGACGGGTGATTTAAACTGGATCTGATCATTTAATCTGAGCTCTGCACTGTTCCTGCTTCTTGCACCGTCATCTTAAGTAATTTGTTCCCAGTTCAAATCTTTTGATATTTCATTGCTTTACCTCCCTTTTTGTTTTCACATGCTACATGTTTTTGCTTCCTCTGGTTCAGTTCAGTCACAAAACATTTTAAACGTGCTAAAAATACCTGGTTAGGTTCAGAGAAAATAAAATAAAGAATAGCTCAGAGCATTCAGAAGCGTGAACCATCAATATCTTACCTGTTATAGATCAGTCTTGCATGCTTGAGTTGTTTAAAGAGCCATTATTAATTGTTTACAAAAGGTGATAAAACAATAACAATATATATCATGATCAATATCAACAGAAAAATATTAGGGATGCACTGATATGAAAATTTCAGCCGATATCGATATCCGCTATAATTATTGCCGTTATGGCCGATAACCGATATTTACCGATATTACACAAACACACAAATTATATTATACAAATACACACAAACACACTTGGGTCTTTTTTTTGACACTGTAAATAAACAACCAGGCCTCTGACATGGCTCCCTACTTCAGTTATTCCTGGCTGTGCAGTGTAAATATCACTATCATGATCAAACAGATCCTGCTTAACCAACCATCTCCCCTCCCAAAATAGAAACACAAAGGCTAAAAAGTGGGAAATCAATATCGGATGTTAATATCGGCCCATTTTTAAATATCGGACCGATACAGATATTCTAAAAATGACCAATATCGGCCGATACCGATATCAAAACCGATATATCACGCATCCCTAAAAAATATGTCTGATAGAAAGTTGATAAATTCACTAAATTCCAATCCAGAACTGAACAGCATTCTGGGGGATACAAGCAAAGGAAAAAAGTTAGCAAGTCAACCTCTAACGACATCAACTAACTCACTCACTCTTTGGTACGCTAACAACAACAACCTGCTGAGTAACGTGTAGTTTAACCACCCTGCCTCGGAACTGCTCAAAACGAAAAACAAAAATAGAACAACATGGAGTGAAAGGAGAAAAGGAGTGCAACAGCTCGAGAGGAAATTGTGGATGAAAGAGGAAATGTCACGTCATCAGTCTGGCAGAAATAATCAGCCTTTTTTCTCCTGGTTCTTATTTCAAACTAGGTTATGATTACTATAACTACTACTACTACTACTATATTATATTAAATAAAATATATATTTTAAAGTGTATGTGTTTCTATACTGTCCTAAAAAACTACTTTATCTACTCATAATGTTCATGACTAGGTACAGTTGGAAAAATTATTAGACTTGCATTAAAAAAATCTTCTCAGAATCTAAAAATCTCACAAAAAATGTCATCATCTCCTGCTCCATATTCAGACAATGTGATGAGCCAAGAAGGCAGAGAGGAAAAACTGAAATAATTTACTTTTGTCACAGCAAGCCTGAGGGACTCAAAAAGTGCACAATTTATACCCCTCTGCAAGGGAAAAATGGTTTTCTGTCCAAAAACTGACATGAGACTGAGCTCACAAATATGTCTAATTAAGTCTGATTTGAACTAAACATATTAATTAGAAAAAAATAATATGAATAATAAATATATTGTCTTATTTTAAAAATGATCATTAGGAATAAAAAACATATTGTTGGATACACACACAGAGTGATAACTGTGGGGTGCTGCAGAACAGCAGCAGGGAGACCATCTGTGTCAGACAATGTTTCAAAATAAGAGCATTTTCTCCGTGAGCTCAGCAGATGACAGGTATGAGCGACTGTAGCTAAACTGGTCAAAATTGGGGGGGTATGATTATTATGTCTTATAAAAAACATTTAATTAACATGAGATTGTATTTCAAAGTTTAACTCAAATCCCTCCATCATTTCTCAACTAAAGATAAATGTGATTTGCTTTGCTTCAAGGACGGCCTGGCCTTTAGTTAATCCTGTATCACCAACTGGGATGGCTTTACTGGTAGAAAACACCTGTGGGCCAGAATCCACCTCGGTGCTGATGGTACAAAACTGTGTATTTATGCAAGTCACTCCAGTGTGGACAACAAAAAATCCTTTCCCCTCATGATTTATTTATTTATTTATTTTTTTCTTCCGCTCTTGGAGGAGCAAGACACGTTTTTCCCTCTCTCCTGCCCTCCCTTAACTTCCCTGCTTTGCTGCTTGGAGCCTTCTCTACGTTTTTCATCTGAAACCAGAAATTATGGATATTTTTATGGATTTGG
>JAUBOC010000050.1:7279517-7293455 GCA_032275365.1 Anablepsoides cearensis | reverse complement strand
GAATGGGTGTTCTGAACTGTAATTTCATTGTGCTCTGTACAATGACAATAAAGGAATATCTTATCTTATCTTATCTTTATTCTGGAGTGAAAGAGAATTTATGTAATGAAGAACTGTAGCGTTTGCCAGAAACACGTTGAGCAGGCAGCCTTTTCCCTGTAATACACGGCTGTAATTCTGCCTCCCTCACCAACTTTGTCATTTAAAAGCCCCGGAGATGAAAACACACTTTCCTGACCCACACTTCAATTTATTTTCCAAACATTTATTTCCAGGAGCAGTCTGGTAAACAGCGTGCCGCTTCGGTGCTTTTACTAGCGCCAAGTGTGTGCAAGAAACGTCCCTGATATTGACAGTCAGAAAATAGACACATTTCCAGGAAAGTGAAGAAACTGTGGCAGCTGTCGGTTGTAGCTTTTTTTTTTCTTCTTTTTTTTTTGTATTTTTAGTGAATCGAGCGTAACATTTAGTTAGATTCTACATAATAAAGCTTATTTTTATCTAACATTTTTCAAACAAAGTGCACCAAAGATGTAAAGCCAGACAAAGGGAGACTTCCAACAGAGCAGACAGGTGTGGGCCAGATCTGGTGTCAAGCTGGTACTGCTGGATGACTTTTGGCATGGCAAGGGGTTTGTCATTTAGATGTGGGCCAGGTCTGGTAACGATGGCACTGTTTTTAAGAAGGCATGTCACAACTGGCCTGGTTGTGAGTGAGCTTACATGGCCCACATCTGTCAATGCTACAACTGGCCCAGTTGTGGTCTAGTTTACATGGCCCAAATCTGTCAATGCCATAGCTGGCCCAGTTGTGGTTTGGTTTACATGACCCAAATCTATCAATGCTACAACTGGCCCAGTTGTGGTTTGGTTTATGTAGTTAAAATGGGTCATTGCCACAACTTACCCAGTTGTGACTGAGCTTACATGGCCCGAATCTGTCAGTGCTACAACTGGCCCAGTTGTAGTTTGGTTTATGTAGCCCAAATCAGTCAATGCCACAAATGGCCCAATTGTGATTGAGCTTACATGGCCCAAATCTGTCAATGCCATAACTGGCCCAGTTGTGGTTTGGTTAACATGGACCAAATCTGTCAATGCTACAACTGGCCCAGTTGTGGTCTGGTTCATGTAGTTAACATAGGTCATTGCCACAACTGACCCAGTTTTGACTGAGCTTACATGGCCCGAATGTGTCAGTGCTACAACTGGCCCAGTTGTAGTTTGGTTTATGTAGCCCAAATCAGTCAATGCCACAAATGGCCCAATTGTGATTGAGCTTACATGGCCCAAATCTGTCAATGCCATAACTGGCCCAGTTGTGGTTTGGTTAACATGGACCAAATCTGTCAATGCTACAACTGGCCCAGTTGTGGTCTGGTTCATGTAGTTAACATAGGTCATTGCCACAACTTGCCCAGTTGTGACTGAGCTTACATGGCCCGAATCTGTCAGTGCTACAACTGGCCCAGTTGTGGTTTGGTTTATGTAGTCAAAATCGGTCAATGCCACAACTGGCCCAGTTGTGATTTGGTTTAAGTAGCCTAAATCTGACAATTCTACAACTGGCCCAGTTGTGGATTTACTTAGCCCAAATCTATCAATGCTACAACTGACCCAGTTGGCATTGGATTTACATGGCCCAAACCACAACTGGCCCAGTTGTTGTTTGGTTTACATATCTCAAATCTCTTAATAAAAATGAACAAATTTGGCTACGAGGGTTGGGTAAAACAATAATTCAAGATAAAATATAAGCAAAAATTTATATCGCCCACATATTTTCATGCATTTATCTTTTGCTGCAGTGCAAAGTTTTTTGGTCAAACTCTATAAGGTGCAGCATCATGATATTATGAGAACTCACTTAATGTTTAGCACTCAGGGTATGTGTTATTTAGGTTTGGGCAAAATCGTATCATATGCAAATAATCGTAAGTAAAACTGTCAACAATTAATATTTACCACTTTGCATTCACTGCAGTTAGCACTACGTGATCACTGCCTTGGTGAGACACAATAACAATAGAGAGTATGCAGACTTTTTGTGTGTTGGTTTAAGACAAATGACATGGCTCCCCACTAAAGAACCTCTGAAAACCATCGAAGCTCAGCGGAATCCAGCTCGGAGCTTAAACCTGAACCTGTTTTCCGCAAAGGAGCCACGTGTCCACTCTGAGCAGGAGATACAGGCCAGTTCACTGAAAAGACGTGTCGTCTGCGGTCAGATGAGTATTTGAGGGGAAAAGTGGACATTTGTTTCTACATTCCTGAGATGAGACCGATGATCCAAGCTGTTGTAAACAAAATGTGCAAAAAGCCAGCGTCTGTGTCGGTACAGGATCGTCACAATGACATGACTGACTGTGTGTGTGAAGATTCCATTGATGCGGAGGCGTAGTTTATGGTTTTTGGCTCTTCTCTGCTACACAGACATATTTTAAAATCACAACTTTGAACAAGTTTATAATAGTTTTACTCATTAGCCTCTAAGTAAGCTACATGTTTTGATGTTTATCGCCCGCTCTGAAAGGGCAATAATGTTTAACCTGTCTCTGGTTTAGACTCAACCCCATTCAAGATGGCCGCCAATCCGAAGCTACTGCAAGAAACACAAACATGTCAACAATTCTGTCAACTTACCAAAAAACTGAGCTAAAATTTGATGTTTTAGCAGCTGAGGAGCATCCTCAACTTGTACTCTGATTACTAATTAATTACACAAAATATGTTTTGAAAACTTTTACAAAAACCTTTGGAGTCGACTCCGTTCGTCTGTTAGCAAAGTAGCTACTTTATGAACCACTGGATGGATTTTATTGAAACTATCAGAAAATAATAAAACTTGTCAACTTTTGGAGTCAACCCAATTCAAGATAGCCACCGTGGTCAAATTATCTTCGGAAATACAAAAATAACCATGACTCAGCAAATTTCGCAGCTATTGCGCTAAAATTTGCTACAGTAGTAACTGAGCTCAACACAAACTGTTAGCACTACACACTGTGTTTTATATTTATGTTGAAAACTTTCAGTAAAAATGTAATTAGATGAACGTCTACAATTGATTAACTTTTAATTTGACAGAGTTTGGTGTAGCTGAGAGACATTCACATCAATGAAGTGAGATATCACAACGTTGCATAACGACACAGTTTGACTGGGAAAAAAATAAATAAAACTACAGCTCTGTCCCTGCTCAGCAGTAGATGATTTTAATTCAAAACTTTGGCATGAAAGATGGCAGCAGGCAATCTGCAATCAATTAATTTCACATAACATATTCTGCAAGAAGATTTGCAAAACTTTTTTTTTTCTTGCACACAAGCAATATCTTAAAAACAGAATACAAGCCAGACTTTATCAGTGGAAGCAGAAACATGCAGTTTGCAGCCAGAACTGATCCTCTTATATGAAGCAGAAATTTTGATATTTTTTTTTATTGTTGTTGTTTTTCAGTCATGTGCCTCGTAGACAAGATTATTCAAATGTTTCGTCTGACTGCCAAAGAGCCGTGCAGGAAAAATAATAACAGCCCTGCGCGAACCGCTGTGTCCCTGGCAGCTCTGCAGCTTGTAACCTCTGATAATTATATTGAGAGCCCAGCTGTAATGACAGCCTTCTGAAGCCACAGGGAGAAAAGACTTTTCCTCCTAAAGCGAGCCGTGGTCAAACTGCAGCTTTCTGACACGCACGCATGAGATAATGTTTTGTAGGAGGCGTGCGGTTTTTACGAGAGGCTATATCAGCTTGGAAAACGAGGGGTCCGCGCCGCCCACTGGGCTGAACGCTGCTGCCCTGTGGTCGGCCCGGGATGAGAGGCAGCAGGAAAGTCAAACAAACACCCTGTGTGCTATGCAGCGGTTTTCATTCTGCCATAAATCCACTTATTCTCTGCAATATGAGACGTATAGAAAATGTTTTCTGACTGGGTTTAAAAAAGGACCTTTAATAAGTGCTGAGACGGGTATTTTGAACAGTCTCACACACACACACACACGGATCCCTCAGGTTTGACACAAAACAGCCGTGAGATAGTGGAGTTTGTACTTTACACCCAGGCAAACACGAGCAACTCAAACACAAAGGCCGCTGCAGCTCTTTTTGAAAACAAACCCTGAAAGTCACATTCAAACATTAAAACCCCAGCGTTCTTCAGCCTTTCATGCCAGAGTTTTAAACTATGTTGAAAGAGGAGTTGTATGTTTGAGTCGAACCTTAAAAAAATAACACTATTAGGCACAATCGCATGATTTCTAGACATCATCACAGTGTGTGCAACTAATGCCACATCAAATTATAGCTCAGTATCTGTAAAAACCAATGAGGTGTAAATGTTTTTGTGTTGCCTTTTATCAATTAGCTGCAGCATCCATCTTGAACTGGACTGACTCCAAACATTAATCAGTTGTAACTGGACATCCAGTTATTACTTCCTACAAGTTTCATTACAATCCATAAATGGGGATGTTGGATTTTTTTTTTTTTTTTTGCTAACAGACAGTGTTGATATTAACAGTTAATGCTTAAGTATTAATGAAATATCTTGTGTAAAGGAGTAGCACACAAAGTTTGTGTTGTGTTTGACTCTCATATATAACCACACCAAATTTTAGAACAATATCTATATAATTGACTGAGATATAGCCATTTTTGTGTCGTCTACAATCAATTGCCTCTGGTAGCCATCTTGAATTGGATTGGCTCCAAAAGTCAATCAGTTGTAGAGACACGCACAATAACTATTCTCTGCAAGTTGCATTTAAATCTATCCAGCAGTTCATGAGATATTTTGCTAACAGACAGACAGAGGTGACACCAACAAGTCGTGCCAAAGTTTTGAACATAGATCTGGTGCAATGTGTGGAGCTCACAGTACGTGTTGGGAATGACTCTCAGCTACTACCTCCTGAAATTTTAACTGAATGTTTTTTTAATTGAATGAGCTACAGCCATTTTTGTGTTTCTTACGTTCGATTTAGCTGCGTTAGCCAACTTGAATCCGGTCTACTCGAAAAGATTATCAGTTGTAGATTTACAACCAGCGACGACTCCCTGCAAGTTTTGTTCAAATCTGTCCAGCGGTTCAGGAGATATTTTGCTAACAGAACACATATAGGCATTATCGCCAAAGATAAGTGAACTATGCAGCCTCCCCTGACAAAAAGGTTTTTATTTTTATTTTTTTGCAGGAGTTGTTGTGAACACTGCAGCAGCCACCCAAGCATGCCGTGTTAGAATTTCTCACCTTGTCAGAAAACATCTCAGCGTGGAGCAGCAATTTGAAAAATGGCACAGCACTTATCAAACCACACACAGGAAAAAAAAATACACAATCCTTAAAGGCAACCAAGTGGAAATTCAGCGAGGAGTCTATGGAGATGATGGACAATCTCACAATAACATCTAAATCCTCTGTTAGACTCTTTGTATTTCCTCTTCTGCAGCTTCTCAAAGGCTTTAAACATTCAGCATGAATCCTAATTTGACCAGAAATAAGAACTGCTGGTGGACTGACAGCATGCAAAAAGTTTCATTTAATAACTGTATAAAAATTAATATAATGTTATTTATTTACCTGGTCTGTTAACGCTCTCACCTGAGGACAGAGATGAACCTGACAGGCTGGAGTTACTGGATGCTGCCATCCCCACCACTTCCCCACCACCGCCACCCCGGCTCGGTCACTCCCAGGTGGGCTCAGAGCAGCTCGTGCCCCGGCGGTGCCTCCTCCATGCCCCCCTCCACCTCCGTCCGTGTTTTCACCTTCTGATGGCTGATCCCACCACCTCCTCTCCTCCCTCCCCAGTCTGGTCTGTCAGTATCTGCTGATCCTCTCCTCCTCCTCTTATCTCGGCTCGGTTCGGTTCGGTGCCGCATACACTGAAGCAGGAGCTGCTGCTGGTGGAAGAGCAGACAACACGCGCTCCGTGGATCTTGGATCAGCGAAGCGTTTCCTCACGCTGACTGAGCGGGGTGTGTGTGCGTGTGTGTGTGCCGTGGTTTCCATGTGCTACTTCATGAGTCATGAAGCAAACAGACTGGTAGAAGCGCATGATAGCTGCTCCAACTTTGCATATTTTTACAGAGTTGTGTCGAACGACGGAACGATTTTTTTGGTGTTTTGGCGCCATCTTGTGGACAAATCTGGAACTCGCACAAATTAATGACAAACTGGACCAAGGGCCTCAAAATCTTATTACAAAACTATAATATCAAGAAAACTTAACATCAAATGAACTTAAAGCACAATTAAAACAACCAATAATAATATTATAATAAATATAATAAAATAAATAAAGGCCTCCCACATCAGATTTGAACTAAAGTCACATGATCAGAAAAGAAACGTTTCAGAAAATCTTTTGCCTTTTTTATCAAACATTTTGATAATTATTGGGAGCACTTTTATTAGCGCTCAGAATATGTGTTGATGAGGACTCTCAGCTACTACCACACCACTTTTTATCTCAATAGCTGTAAAATCCCCTAAGTTACAGCCACTTTTGTGTTGGCTAAACTGGATAAGCAGTAACAGCCTATCTGATATGGGTCAACTCCAAATGTTTTGGTATTGGTATGTGTAAATGGGGATGGGTAAAACCCATGTGAGCGGGTAGGCCTCATAAGTGTGCCCATTACTTTCCCCAAAAGAGACACAGAGCTTTTAATCAAACCTTTGCGTCCCGCAGAAGAAGGTTGACTGCCTCGGCACACTCCCAAAACCAGCAGTGATGTAAAATGTGGCCCTTGGAGAGCTCTAATAGCAGCTTGGCTATCTGTTAGGATGAATATTTCCTTCTGCGTACACTGAAGGTCTTTGAGAGATGCCACACACTGATGGATTGCATATATCTCAGCTTGAGATACCTTTACAAAACCACCTAGTGGGTAACTGAACTCTCTCTCACTGTGGTTGTGCAGAATCAGCACCCCTGCACCTAATGACATGGATCCATCTGTAAAACAGTAGAAACAATTAGGAGACAGGTCCACTATAGAGAAATTACTCCAGGCTGAGCTATTTTCAACACATTTTAGACACACAACTAACAATTACTTTTCAGAGTTTCCCTGCAGCATGTCCAGTGATTCAAGAGATATTTTGCTTAAAAAAACAACAAAAAAAACTATATTGTTAAAGCCAAAGGTTTACATACAGATATTTAGTGATCAGTAAATGACACAGGCTTACTTTTATTGCGAATTATGCAACAACACCTAACTTAAGACCAACATTTAAGACATGTAAATGACGTTAAACATGTAACATTCTGTGCACAACGTAAGAAATGTGACCTAAATAAAGTAATGTTAGTGGAAACATTTTTAAATGGCATTTTACTCTCAGAAAGTCAGCAAAACAAAAATATGTTTGTGACATTTTTTTTTACACTGGACTTTATCACATATAGAGCTGCTGCTTTAACTAACTAGATCAGAGGTTCTCACACTGGGGACAGCGAGCAGTATCTTGGGGGTCCTCAAAATATTTCAATAAATTGTTAATTTGTTTTTTATTTTTAAAAATGTATATGGGGAACAATGCAATGGTATAATAAACCAAACAAAAATAAGATTACCACAGTATTTATGGCTTAAAATTACAGGACATTACTTTTAAGACAGTATGGAGTTTATGAGGGGGTCCCTAGAAAATGTTCATCCTTGTATGGGGTCCCCAGACCCAAAGAAAACCCAGAAATGGATAATTTGTCAGTCTGTATGATAAACTACAGATTCCTGTGAGACAGCGTTCAGGGCTCATACGCATAACTACAAAGTAAGGGAGACGTCATAGCCTATAACACTCACGTGACTCTTCTGTTGCCACACACGCGAAACTTACCTATATAAGCGATAGTTTTATGTATTTGCGATTTGTTTCTTTTTTTGAAAATCTCAGCACTTTTAAAATCTATATCCAATAGTTTGGGCATTTCCGTGCACATACCACCCCACATCACACGCGCACACCGACACATAGCGGGCTAAGCTAAGTTAGCTTCTTAGTTCAAATAAGATACTTTTAAATCGACAGTACGATGTTTCTTTACTCCCTGTCTGGCAACCCTTTGAGCCCCTCGCCGCTCTGATCATGTGACTCTGCCTGTGGAGAGTTGTTATTCACTCCACCTGACCGTCCTACTCATCGTAGTCCCGTCTCTGTAAAAACCACGGGAAAATGAGGTGAGTTTGGACAAATTACAACTTATTTCCACCCACGAGCCGGTTCGTCACGCGCTGGAGCTGTTCTGACACCTGAGCTGAGCGGCGGTGTTCGTGGCCTGTATTCTGATACATGAATGTTGTCAAAATGTTTGCAGGCTGTCGAGGGGAACTCTGGGTTTCTTTTTACTCTGGGTCTGCGTGGAGTCCGTGAACTCCCGGGGATGCTCGTCGTTTTTCTGCCGAAAGTCTCAGCGCGTGAGCGGCCTGAATCCCGGCGTGGACCCCGGCTCTCCTCTGTTCCTCACTCCTTACCTGGAAAAGGGGGCCATAGATGAAGGTAACAACTTATAACACAAAAACCCCTCAAAGCCAGCATTGCTTATCAGTAGTGGGCACAGTTCCCCTAAAGCGCTAATAGGGGAACTCCTCATTAGTGCTTTAGGGCTTTTTCTAATTCATTAGTGGATTAGCACTTGCTAAATTTATGGGCTAAATGTACTAATTGAGTTCTTTAAATATTATTGATCAACATTATTGTTAACAACTCAGGGTGAAAGCTTTTAGACATGTTGGTCACTTCTCCACTAGATCAGTTTTCAAAATTCTTTCTAACCCACAAAATAAGAGTTGCAGACACTCCTGACCTCAGATATTACTTGTTTACGTGGCAAACTTCGCTAATAACTCTGTTAGGCTGGGCGATTAATCGATTGATTTAATTGATTAATTCGAATTTACCATTTATAAAGATTTAAATTTTTGGAAAATCGAGATTTTCCCCACCAGTGCACTCTTTGGGGCTTCTGTAGTTCAGGGGTTACCCCGCCTGTCCCTCAAGACTCTTGGTACACAACATGACAATATGGCAGCCAGCAAAGACGATCTACTTCTCAAAAAAAGGCACTATGTCTTCAGTATTCTGGAATTGGTTAGGTTTCACAAACTCTGACTTGAAGCAACAAAAACCTCACTGCAAAATCTGTTTGAAGGCTCTTCCTACAAAAAGCAGTACAACTAATTTGTTTCGACACCTGAAACAGAGGCACTCTGTTAAGTGGGAAGCAAAATCAATTAAAATCGAATTTGGGATGAAAAAAAAATGGGAGTTTTTTTTTTTTTTTTTTTTGGGCCATATCGCCCAGCCCTACATCAGACATATTGGTCACTTCTCCACTAGATCAGTTTTCAAACTTCTTAGCTTCTAACCCACAAAATAACAGCTGCAGGCACTCGTGACCCCAGATATTACTTGTTTACGTAGCAAACTTGGCTAATAACTCTGTTAAACATGGGAATAATAACTATAAACAACCCTAGTAAATATGATACAAATGTTTATTCAGTTATGATTATTTAAAAATTGCAATAATCATGATGAAAATATTACATTAGCATTTCTTTGCATTTAAATTGATGTCAGGAAATCATCTGGGGACCCTCACTTGATGTTTTGTGTCCCTCAAAGAGGCTCAGACCCCAACTTTAGGAACCACTACACTAGATGAAATATTAACAATATTTTGCACACATAAAATATTGTCTCATGTTGACTCTGAGCAATGTTCCATGGGTCAGTGTGTTAGTGCTTTAGAATTAGGGTACCTAAATATTAAAATTAGTGCTTTAGGGTTAGTGCAACTAATTTATTAGTCCACTATAATAACAGTGAATGTAATTTCAGCACCTCTGCCCGTTTTTTCACTGTCACTCCAGCCAGAAAGCTGAGTTTGGTTGGAAACCTCCCTGGAGCAAATGTGAAGAGTTATTCTGGATACCTGACGGTCAACAAGCAGTTCAACAGTAACCTCTTCTTCTGGTTCTTCCCTGCTCTCATGGTGAGCTCAGCTGCTTCTTTACACTCTCTGGAAAAACAAAGAACAAACAACTAAAACACACATTCAGGAAGTTTCAGATAGGATCATGTTCAACAAACCATTGTTCCCTATTTTATTTTATTTATTTCTTCCTGTATTTAATCAGCTGCAGCTCAGAACTGTTGATTTGTTAATAACATAGTTTTACTTTGTAACCAAATTCCTACAGCAGGAATGTTTTAAAAAAATGCTTGAATTTAAGGGGATATATGCTAAATCCATTTTTTAGCCGTTGTGTACTTTGTGTTCGTAGGAGTGCAGAAAAGATGAATTTGGTCTCTTCCAGGGCTGATAAAATATCTTTATATTCTTTTTGTGTCGTATTTTTCAACCTGTTCAGTTTTCTCTATTATTTCTATGATGTTTTCTGTACTTTTACATCAAATTATTAGTGACAAAACTGCCAAATAATGTTTGGATTTAAAGAGACAGCCTCAAAACGAGTTGATCTGAGGCACACCTCTTAAAGGGGGTGAAAGAGGGGCTTGTGGAGTTACAATAAGGACAAAGTCAGATCAAATCATTGCAGTTATATACACTAACTGGATGATTTAAATGTGAAAAAGAAGGATTTAAAAGCATATGTCTACTTTTAAAGGAAAGTGTTTTGATTGAAAGAGCATTAAGATTGTCAACAATTTAAAAATTGTTGTCGTAGTTTTTATATATAGTCATGCAGAAACGTTTTTAGTGGTTAGAACAGTGTTCACCCAGTTTTTAAAATAGTTTATCAATCTCTTTTTATTTTTATATCCTCTAAAGATTTACTTTGTTACCACAGAAAATGTTTTTGTCATTACAAAAGTGTTTGCTGCTGACGAATCGAATTATTAGATTTCTTTTTCTTTTGTTTTTTATTTGGAATATAGGAAGTTGAAAAGACGAACTTAACAGTGTGTTAGTTTTTTTGTTGATTCAGGAAAGTAAAGCAGCTTTTATTGGAGCAAAAGTTCAAAATAATCTCATGACTCTTGTTTATAGACTGTAAACAACTACAAATGGAATTCTGGGTACTTTTTTTACATTTTTTTTGTAATGATCAATTAAAAATATATACTTTTTTTTTTTTTGTAGGAAAATCACAATTTTAGAGATTGGATCCAGAGTTGCTCTGATGGTTGCATAAACACCTACAACTACAGCAACTTTGTATTATTCATATTTTTATCTCTTTAAATCAGTAACCAGGGATGGTCCTGGCTGTGCTCACATGTCATCACCTGACAGGATTCCTCTTTTATCTTCATGTAGATAAAAATCAGGTTAAACTGAATTTAAGTTAAAACAACACACAAAGACATTTTATCTTTACTGTGTTTGGATGAATGGATGTCTTGAGTCCTTCCTGAAGTAACAGGAAGTGATGTCAAAGGGGAATGTATGCATTTAAACATAGCATTGCTACAACAGCTAACCGACTGTAGAGAAGAATCAGATGTTTCTTTACATTATTTTGAGTTGCTATCAAAGAGAGATGAAGAAGAGTTAAAGTTTAAATAATATTGTTTTAAAGAACAAAGACCAGGGAGTTTATTTTATTAAAGAGTTCCCCTTTGATGTCATTTAGGCTGAAACAAGTTCAGAAGGAATTAGGCCATTTATGTGACAAAATGGGTAAAATCATGTGTACTTTGCCAATTTTCTTCAGTATAAAGATGTTTTCTTTGACTTTTTGTATTTGAAGGATAAACATGTCACAGGGCTTTTAAAGAACATTTAGTTTGTTGTTTCCTCAAACACATCTGAGTTTATTTACCCATAAAATATATTACTAGAGTCCTCCTCACCCGTCCACTCAGCAGCTTTTACTTCTGGAATTACATTTAAGCTCTTAATAAAGGGACTTTTCCAAATGAAAGATTTTTATTTTCTATAAAAGTTAGCAGAACTGTCACAGATATGTTTTAGTTTAAAGCTTAAAAATATCAACATTTGGTTTCAGTGTTCTCATAGTTTCTGATCCAAATGCATTTTAACAAAACAACTCCTTTAAAATGATGAAATTAGTTTCCTTATGAATCGATTCTGCAGGAATCTTCCTGTTTTATGTATATTAGCAAATACAAAAAATTTCTGTCACCATCTGGGACAGACAATAAAGTAATTTTATGACAGACGTCATGTGACCTGTGTCGAGGATGACTCTCAGCTACTACCACACCCAGCTAATCTCATAATTTAAAGCTCTTTAATCCTGCTGACAGACTGAAGTGTGGTCCAGTCCAGGTTCATACATTTATTTAGAAACCGTCGTCACCACTAGATGGAGCTGATGAGCTAACTCTGGTCTTGATGTGACCCACAGGGAGCCGGGGACAAAGCTCCAGTGCTGCTCTGGCTGCAGGGCGGGCCGGGCGGTACCTCCATGTTCGGCCTGTTTGTGGAACACGGACCGTATGTTGTGTTCAAGAACCTGACAGGTTTGGTTCTGCAGTAAAGATTAAAGCTGGATGTTGATGTAAGTTTGGTTTGAGGATTGTTGTTTTTGTCTTTGCAGTCGGGATGAGGGACTTTGCGTGGACCAGCAGATACTCGGTTCTGTACATCGACAATCCGGTATTTATTTATTTTAGACCACCCTATGGCTGAATAAAATACATCTTTCCTTTACGATGTGTCCTGTTTTGTTTTAGGTTGGAACTGGTTTCAGCTTCACTGACGACGACAGAGGTTTTGCTCAGAACCAGGACGATGTTGGCAGAGATCTCTACAGGTCTGCTCTGTTGCAGTTTTCATCCCTCCACTTGTTCTGCTGGTGTTTAACTCTACTTTTTTTTGTCTCTTCCTCGAATAGTGCTTTGACTCAGTTCTTCCAGCTCTTTCCTGAGTATCAGTCCAATGAGTTTTATGCCACCGGAGAGGTCAGTTTTGTGAATCCCTCACTCCATTTCTATAAAACTCATGTTATTACATAGTTATTAATCAGATAATAATATAAAAGACTTTGCATTTTAAATATTGTCTCTGTTTCTTTATAGTCGTACGCAGGCAAGTATGTTCCTGCTGTTTCCTACTACATCCACAAAAACAACCCCACTTCTAAAGTTAAGATCAACTTCAAGGGCATGGCTATTGGAGACGGACTCTGTGACCCAGAAGTGGTACGTATCCTGTGGCTTTTACTTTCTCAAACACCAAATAGGAATAAATAACTCCCACTGTAGCACCTTAACTGTTACTGACACTTTACAATCACATGGTTATTTAGCTGCTTTATTGAACAGTGCTCTAGTATAATAAGCTTTGTCAGTGTGGCTCGTGTTGGTGGTTTTAATTTCTTCCAGTTATGAAGAGAAAACTTTGTATCATAGCAAAACATTTTTTTAATGTAAATGTTTTGATTATTTAAACTTCTATTTAATTCAAAACTAATTAGGGGGAAAAAGGTATTTTTAAAATTCTTTTAATCACAGATTTTGGAGAGAAACCAAAGTTAGTTTGTTGTAATAAAAGAAAAGTTGCAATCATTCTCTAGTGTTCTTCATTTAAAAACAGAAAAATTAACTTTATTTTCTCAAAATGTTCACATCGTAAAAGTTTTACAGTTGTTGATTAGGACTGTGTTATTGGCAAGAGTTTGCTGATATGATACTAACTGACACAGGTTACGGTATAATATGATGTCATATGTTGCAATACTTGTTGTTCTAGAAAGATTTGATGTTTTTGTTTAGTTAACCGAAGATTATTATTGTTTGTTTTTATACATGAGGAAAAAAGTTTTTCTTCTCTCTTCCGCCTTTCATTTAATTTTATTTGTATTTTCTTTTTTTATTGTGCATAGAATGTACAATGAATAAACAGGGTTCCCACGGGTCCTTGAAAGTTTGTGAATTTGAAAAAATTATTTCAAGGCCCTGGAAAGTTTGTGAAAACAGCCAAAAATTACACT
>JAUBOC010000050.1:7268847-7279417 GCA_032275365.1 Anablepsoides cearensis | reverse complement strand
TACATGATATTAAATGGTAACATTCTGTGGTAGCAGTAGGCAATTGCTGATGTGCGTGGTTCATGAATTTGAGGAAACTGGTACTGGAAAGTCCTTGAATTTGATGTTGATCAAGGTGTGGGAACCCTGAATAAAGTTTAAAAAAAAAAAAAGAAAAAATACTGTAAACAAGCTGATTTATTGTTATATTTTCTCCAAAAACTTCAAATTTTAAAGAACTTAGTATAAAGAGCACAGCATGCATTACATACATAAAGGCTGAACAAATTCAGTTGATTTTTGTTCAGTCAGAACAACAGTGAGATCACAACCTTTCAGCGTGTCAGTATTTTCTAACACTCCTGCTGTTGATGAGGATTGGTCAGTCACTGAATGTTTCCTCCTCTCCAGATGCTGGCTGGTTACGGTGACTTCCTGTACCAAACAGGGATGATAGACAGGCTGCAGAAGCAGCACGTGGACGAGCAGACGGACCTCGCCGTTCAGCTCATCCAGCAGCAGAAGTGGGTGGAAGCTTTTAAAGTAAGTCAGGTGGAGAGTGTGGCTTTAGAAACATTGTTGAATAAATTACAAACTTTTTTTTTTCTCTCCACCCATCGCTTCAGATTTTTGACTCGTTGCTGAACGGCGACGTGGATCCATACCCCTCCTTCTTCCAGAACGCCACAGGCTGCACCAACTACTTCAACTACTTGATGTGTCAGGTGATCTGAGCTCCACCGCCGCTCTTCTTCTTGTACTTCAGAAAGCGTTCAGTCTGATCGGTTAGCTGTGTTTCCCAGGAACCCGAGGACCAGGAGTACTTCTCTCAGTTTGTCACCCAGCCTGCGGTGCGGCGAGCCATCCACGTGGGTAACCTGACGTTCCACGACGGCTCGGAGGTGGAGAAGCACCTCCTGCAGGACGTGATGAAGAGCATCAAACCGTGGCTGGGGGTGCTGATGGACAACTACAGGGTAAGAGGCGCACGTCTCCCGACGCGCAGCCGGTGTCACTGCAGACGTCTTAACTGCAGCGTTCACACAGGTGTTGATCTACAGCGGTCAGCTGGATGTGATCGTCGCCGCCCCCCTGACTGAAAGGTTCCTGCCCACTGTGAACTGGACCGGCGCCGCTGAGTATAAAACGGCCCCTCGCTTTCACTGGAAGGTTCAGCCCAGCGACACGGAGGTGGCAGGTTACGTCCGACAGGTCGGAGAGTTTTACCAGGTGAGCGTGTGTTTTAAAAAAAACAGCATTTTTACGTTAAAGTGCCTGTGATTAGTCATGAAATACAAAAAGTCAAAGAAAATGTGTTTATATTTAAGAAACTTGGCATAATTCATGTGATTTTACCCGTTATGTCACAATACTGGCACATTTTCTTTTGAACTTGGCTCAGCTAAAGTGAAACAGGAAGTGACATCAAAGGGGAACTTTTTAAGAAAGAAAACTCTGGTTTTTGTTTATTTAAACAATATTTGAACTCTGACTTTTTTATCCCTCTATGAATGATTAAAATGATCTAAAGAAACATCAGATTCATCTCTACAGTCTGTTGTTAGCCATTTTAGCAACACTCTGTTCACATGCAGACATCACTTCCTGTTACTTCAGATGCAAATATTTCAACAACTGTTCATCTCAGCAGCCGGAAATCTTGTTTACAATATGTTATCAGTGTTATCCCCAAAAATACATTCATTTTTATTACAAAAATTTGATGCCACAGGCCAGTTTGTTAAAAGTCGTTTTTATCTGCAGGTCATCATACGAGGAGGAGGACACATTCTGCCGTACGACCAGCCGGCCAGATCCTTCGATATGATTGACAGATTCTTGTCGACACAAGGCTGGAAGTGAAAAGCTTTGGTACTAAAAAATAAGACTGATTAAAACACCACCGCCTCTTCGTGGACATTGATTGTTCAGTGTTGATTTAAAGGACTGTTGATTGACACAACAAATTGTTATGTTCTGTATATATTTTCATTCAAAGGAGATATTTGACTTTTATCTGAAACACCACAGATGATTTAGATAATTTGCAAGAAATGTTTCTGGGTTTGAGAGAAAATAATTGCACTCAGATAAGCACAGTTACGTTTCTGAAATATTTTGACATCTGAAATGACTTGAAATGAACAGATTTTTCTGTATAAAATGTTTTAGTTTCAATAACTTCATTTTCTGCCTCATTTTTATTTTATACACTTAAAAAACCTGTAGTTCAGAAAATGTCCACTAGGAGTCTCTGTAGTCCTCAACAAAAACTACTGAAGGGAAAACTCAACAATAAAACACTTTCCTGAACTATTGTACATTTAAAACCCTTTTAAGGTTAATCTTAATAATTATTTGGTTAAGTTTGATTGTGAAAATTCTGCACTTGTCTTAATTATCTGACCAATAAAAGCTTTTCTGTGTATTTGAACTTCAAGCTACAGCATTATATCTTGTGTAACAGGTTTATGAAGTGGTGGAGGTTTTTTAAAATTTTTTGGGGGGCATTTCTCTATGAATGTTACATTTTAAAGCTTGATTATATAATTTAGATCTTTTTAATTTAGCACATTTGAATGCATATATTCAATGTGACAGTTTGCTGCAGTCAGACCTCTAATTAGCATCTTATAATCTACCTTTATGAGAAGGTTTGTCTGCTTTGTCATAGATGTGTCTTTTTCATTTTTTTTCTTAGTATTTTTTTAACTGATAAAGACAACTTTTTGTCTGAAATAAAGATTATTTTGAATAGTGGGATGAATTTTAAGTTTAAATAAAGCATCTGGTAACACTGAATTACTGGCATCTAATATTTCAAATTGTAAGCTGCAATCATGGAAGAACCATGTTTATTAACTGGTTTTTTGTACAGGTTGTTTGTCTATTTTCCTGTGCATGTGACCCCTGCATGTGTGTGACTACCATGTTGTTTCATCAAGCATCTATCAAGCTGTCTAGACATCTGAATAATTAATGAGTATTCTAAACCCTTAAAGCATCTAAGTATTTAATGAGCAGTTATTTTTCAAAGGCGAGCAACAGCAAAGCGACGTCGATCCTGTCACCTTTACGTCTTTTTTTTTTCTCCAAAAATAAATAAATCTGAAGAAAAATACAATAAAATATAGTTACATCTTACGTTACAGAACAAGTGCTTTATTTTCATATCGTAATGTAACTGCAATGATATTAAATGTCTGTACAAATGCAAAAATAAAACATAATTACAAACACACGGACAAAAAAAATGTACAAAGTTATGCAGGCAAGAGTGGATTCATCAGTTCGTTACACATCAACAATGTTTTTTTAAGCGCTGAAATGAGCTTTGACATCTTGACAAAGAAACAAACGAAAAAAAAAGGCAACAAGTGCAGTGAAAACATTATTTACAAACGTACCACACGTTTAAACTCCCTTCAAAAAGAAGGGTGGTTGCAATACATGTACAGGATTATAGAAATTAATGATATGTACAATATTTATACTTTTTAAGCTTAAAATAACACACATACGTACATACGAACTTATTAATATGTGAGATTTGTTCTCTGCCTCACACACACACAAACACACACACACACACACACGCTGCACTTCCATCTGACCTTACAGAGGAAACAAGTATTTTTTGTTTCTTTATAAAACTAAATTAAAAAAAATGAGCTTAAATGTAAGTTTTAGGTCCTCCTACGTCTTCCAGTTTAAAATAGTTTGAGGTCATTAACAAATTTCACATGCAAAAGGTTAATCTGGAATGATTTCATTTAAAAAATAAACAAAACAAGGCAAGCTTTAGTTCAGAGGGGTACAACGAAGCCCTTTTAAAATGGATTTCTCTGACTCGTACAAATTGTCGACACAAAATCTGCAAATGTGTCATCCCCTCACAAAAAAAAATAAAAAATATGAGGATGAAAAGAAATTTCAAGAAAAAAAAAACCCTTTCCGAACTAAATGACTGAGTTAGGAGCCAGGCACGGCCTCTTCCAAAAAGGCAAAAACACAGTTGGGTTTCTCGCTGGTGTTGGTGAAGACGAGGGATCGCTGAACATGGCTCTCCCACCCTCTTCTGTGACAGAGGGCAAACTGCATAAAGGCAGCTCTGTGATCGCTCCACCTGTCAGTGAAACCTAATTCTGCTACAACAACAAATAAAACCAAACCCACAGTGCATCATGGTCTTCATGCAACAGAACTGACGTTCCTGGTCGCAGAGGAAAGAAAGAGACAATCTATGGTCAACATGAGAACACATTAAAGCTGGCAGGGAGACAGAAAGTGTCAGCAATATGTTCCAGGAGTTTTTGGCCTTGTTTGTGACAGAGGAAACTAAAAACAGACATTGTTTTGGGCAAAAACTAAAAAAAAAAACTAAAAGATAATTATTGTGGTTAAATATTCGTAAGCCAGCAAAAATTTGGAAACAGATTCAGGCACGCTGTGACGACTTGGAAAAACAAGGAAGGATCACTTGAAACAGTTCCTTCAAGGAATAAACAAAAACGTTCTGCTTTCTCTTTTCTTGCCTTAGCACTGCTACCGAACTTTGTTCTGCAGAGAAAAGAAAGAACAAACAAACAAAATAAAACATAAATATACAAAACTCACACGCAAAATTGGTTTGGATTTTTTTGGATCCTAAAACGCAGAGCTCAACATACAACAGCTATAGAAAATAAAATAAGGCCTTTCTGATTAAAGCTTCAGTTTGGTCCTGCAGGGCGGAGGAGCTGCTCTCAGCCCCTGAGCTGCCTCACCTGTATCACAGTGTTCAGTTCTGAAACAACATGGTTTAGATCCTTGGCCATTCTGATCAAAGTGTCAAACAGTAGAAAAGATGATGGATGCGATGACATATTGCTACCATTTGATCCTATAATATATAACCTAATCACTGTCGTGCAACCTGTAATAAAGCTTTTTTTAGGGATGGTCATGACAGTGAGGACAGAGGAAAAAACAAAGATCTACACCTGCTGACAGGTGGTTTGTCTTTAACGAAACACGTAAATGTGATTCTAATTTGAACGTTTCTAGAGATCACAGTCTTTTCTTGTCTTCCTTCTCTGGTTTCACGACCCGCCGCAGTCAGTTGTGTGCGCTGGCACAACAGAGGAAGTCCGACAAATGGTGTGGAGAGATTAGCAAACGTTTCTTTCCGCAAAATATTTCAACAAAAACAAACAGAAAAAAGAGAGAAAAAAAAAACACGAGCGAACGAACCGTAGAGCTATCGTTTGTTAACGGGGGGTTGGTCTAGAAAAATATACTGTAGCTACTGTAGAAAGAGCAGCCTCACAGGCCCTGGAGGGTTTCTTTTTTTTCTCTCTCTCTTGATGGAAATGGGGGCAGCGTGTGCAGCTGGTAACCCTCAGAAAGCAGGGGGGGGGGAGTTTGTGGCTGCAGATCAAATGATCACAGGTCCCTAATGGATGGGGTTAATGTCTGTGCGGTGGTTGGCCGGCCCGTGCACGCTGCCGCCCCCTATGGCGGTGGTGGAGGTGGTGATGGTGTTGTGCTGGATGACCTGCTGCTGGGAACACGCTGGGGTGGGGCTCCCCGCCGGACTGCTCTCTGGACCTGAGGAAACAGCAGAAAACATCATTCAGGTTGTGATTTGAAACCGTCGACGGGGCAGATAAAAAAAATAAATAAATAAATAAATAAATAAAATTGGCTTGAACATCTAAATAAACACAAACCAAGTGCCTTTGATATAAAAAAGTGATTTATTCATAAAAAATAATTAGATTTCAAACAAGCCTCACATTTTCTTTTTCATAGGAATCATTACAACAAGAAAAAAAAAGAGCAATACAAAAATGGAAAAGTGAATCAGTCAACTCCGTAAACACACCTGATGGATTTGGGACACATTGAAGGTGACATCTGTACACAGGCTGGACTCATTGATGAAAGTCATTCCTGCCCAGTCTGGGAGGAGGCTTTCTTCTGCATAATAGAGCCTTTCAAACATTTTAGGGATTGTGAGCCTTATTTTCCTGCGCTAAAGCCACACAGGGAGGTTCCTTATCCTATGTACGTGAGTCCATATCAACGTGGGAGGAAAAGGAGGGGGGGTGGGTTCTGATGTCATGCGAAGCGGAGCCGAAGCGCAGTCCAAACGTCAAAGAGATTGTAGAATTTTGCCAACTGCGATCCCTTCCTCACGTCGAGCCTCCGCCGCCGCCTTGTTGCACAGAGGGGCTGTCGGACGGATAAAATGAGTCTCTCAGGAGGTTCAGACGACCAACTCCCAGTTCGGGCCGGCGACCAGAGTGCACAACACCCACATGTGAGAGGAGAGAGTCCTGCGCTGAGCGTGGGAGCTGGATACCAGCAGAGCCAAGAGTCCTGGCAGCTGCTGATTGTTCGTTAGACTGCAGCGCTAAGGCACAGCAGTCAATGTGTGTGTGTGTTTTTGGTCAAAATCCCAGAAGTGTGTGTGTGTATGTGCACTCATTGGTGTTTATGTTTGGAGCTCTACTCACTGAGGTAACCTTGGGACTCTTTCTGCATAGTGGTGATGGGGCAGTCCTTGTGAGTGAGCAGGAGCTGCTTGAGTTGGGTCACCTCATTCTTTAGCATGGTCACTTCATTCTGAAAGAAGAAAAAAAAAACTATTTAACATAACAGCACCATGTGTCAAACTCAAGGCTCGTGGGCCACGTGACGTCCGGCCCGCCAAATTTAACATGAGTATATAATGGTAAACTTTAAATTCAATGCAACAAAATAAATACATTTAAAAGGTGAAAGATGATACTTGTTTTGGCCCTGAGCTGCTGGCTTTGAGTAACAGTGGTCCACTGAATAATTTAGTTGACCAGCACTCAGTTATTGTTTGTTAGCGTGCTCAGCTTTAGCATCGAGACGAGGAACGTGATGTTTCGTGTTCAGTTTTTTGTGTTTTTATGTCTAGAGGAAATAAAAGCCTGGATGACAGTGATTTTTTAAAAAGTTTAATGAAAACAAAACTAAGTTAGAGAACCACATCAGAACAGTGGTGAAATCAAGTTTTTACTAGGGATGCAACAATACATGTACCCATATCAAACCGTATCGAACAGTGTTTTAGGTTCACACTTGTATCGAACAATACAGATATTTTAAAATTATTTTATCAACTTGTCTTCTGAAGATGCTCTGTGTTGAAGGATCACTGGATCTGTGTTCGACTACTCCACCTAGGCTGCATTTTTGAGCGCAGATTCACCGAGAAACTTGCTGTTTCAGCAACATTGAATTTAAAAACTCTATTTTTGAGGTTAAACACATGTTCATAATTAATTTAAATGCATTACAAGTTAAAAAAGACATGGAAATTGATCTTTTTTGTATCAAAAAAATATAGAACTGTGAGACCAAAGTATCAAACCGAACAGAATCGTGAATTTTCTGTACCCCTAGTTTTTACCATCTGAGGCAGCTGGCTAAGGTAGAGCCAATTCTTTCCAAGAAACATTTTGAAACAGTAGTCCACGCTTGTGTACTGTAACGCACTTTATACAGGCAGCAGTGAGTCCTGTATCTCACAGCTTTAAAGTAGGGATGCACCGATATGACGATTTCAGCCGATATCCGATATAATCATTGCTGTTATGGCCGATAAATAATATTTACCGATATTACACACACAAATTATATTATACATATACACACAAACACACTTGGGTATTTTTTTTGATACTCTAAATAAACAACAAGACCTCTGACTAACTCCTTTCTTCAGTTATTCTTGATTACGCAGCAACAATATCACTATCATGATTAAACAGATGCCGCTCAACCAAACATCTCCCCTCCTAAAACAGAAACACAAAACTAAAAAGTGGGAAATCAGTTTCAGACGTTAATATCAGCTCAGTTTTATGTATCGGACCGATACAGATATTCTAAAAAATGACTAATATCAATACCAATATTTATACCGATATATGGTGCATCCCTACTTCAGAGGGTACAGAATGTCGCTGCACGTCTTTTAACTGGCACACGAAAGTTTGATCACGTTTCCCCTGTTTTAGCCTCCCTGCACCGGCTGCCTGTACATTTTAGGATTTGTTTTAAAGTTTTGTTATTTGCTTTTAAAGCTGTTAATGGTTCTGCTCCGCCGTATCTGTCTGATCTGCTGCAACCCTATAGGTCCTCTCGACCCCTCAGGTCAGCTGATCAGCTGCTGCTGATTGTGCCCAAGACAATTATGAATGTATGCATGTTTTATTATGTGTACAGCACTTTGGTCCTGTGTGTTTAAAGTGCTCTATAAATAAAGATGGTTTGGTAGACAAAGTTAAACATGAAATGTTGAAGTTATTTACAACTGGTCCTTTGAGGGCTTTTTCATCTTTAAAAGCTGATTAGACGCGTTAAAAGTTCTGTTTGTACCTGAAGCTGCATGTTGGTCTGAGTGAGCTCCTCTGCTTTCTTCTCTAAGGACATCACCCAGACTTTCCTCTTCTGCCTGCACCTGGTCGCCGCCGCTCTGTTCCGCTCCAGGAACTTCCGCCGCCGCTCGTCCGGGTCCTCGTCCACCACGCGCCTGCGCCGCCCGCCGCTGGGCGGCGGCGACTGCAGCGTCTGCGTGGGCTGCATCTGCTGGGTTGCGGGCGACATCTGAAAAGGTGTGACACATTGGGATCAGCGTTACGGGAATCTCCTGATGAGACAGTGTCTGTCTGCCGCCGTGATATCCCGTATGAAACCTGGAAACCAGCCAGCCACCTGTCTGCCGTGACGTCACCACCCTACAGTCCTCAAAGCATCCCTGCTTGTAAACAACCGTCTATACATTATCTCCACCTGCTATTTAATGTCTGGCAACTTCCCCAAAAACAACATCTGTTTGCAACACGTGCCTCGGGAGTCGGGCTGCGTGCGTCAGAAGTGGAAGACGGAGTGAGTGACTGGGCTGATTCACCGGGCTTTGCCCACCTTGTTAAGGAGGTGTCAGCAGGTAGTTTTCCAACGCCCACTTCCACTCAGACGAACACCGCCAGACACAGTCAAAAGGCCCCGTTTCTAAAACTGTGCCTGCACTGACAGATCCTGACATTTATTTGGCAAAGCTGAGTGTTTTCAGTCTTCAGATCATTACCATTTTTATGAGGGCCGTGGAAAATGCAAACTGCTTTAATGGCGGCTGCGCATAGAGACCGTGTTGTTTCAATGCCTTCATGCTACACCTGGAACATACGGTTTTTCTCCCTCAAGTCTGACCTGTCCTTCCTCAGTAAAGATCGGGACGGCAAACTGCCTCCCACCATAAAGCTGTGAGCAAATGCTTTCAAATAAAAGCAAACCACATACCGGTACACTTCCAGCTAAGATGTTCCAGGAGTCATGATCCAACACTGTCACTTAACCCTCTATAAAACTCCTCCTGCACCTGGAGCAAACTGTGGCTACATAATTACAGCTAACCTTAGGCACAGTTTCCGAAAAGACAGTGGTGAGCATCTTTTGTGGTGGCAGCTTTATGACCTCTCCTCGACCCTGGGCCTTCATGAGAGACATGAAACGAACTTAAAGGAAAACCTTGTTTTGAAGAAGTGTGCCAGGAAACTACTTGGCTGCAGCTGGGGAAAAATGTGTTTGTCCACTGACTTGTGGATTTCAAGCATCATTTCAACAATGCTTTGACACTAAACCACTAATAACAGACTCCTAAACTACTCAAAACACAGCCTTGTTTTAGTCACGGTGCGCTGTTAACGTGGTACTGAACTTGTGGCTTTGCCTTTCAAGTGCCTGTGACATCATTTTTGTTGTAATAAACATGAGTGCATTTTTGGAAAGATAATGATAACATAATTGCAAAACAAATTTCACACAGCTGAGATGAACAGTTCAGATTTTCGCATGTGAAGTAACAGGAAGTGATGTCAAAGGGGAATGTCTGCATGTAAACAGAGCGTTGCTGCGATTGACCCCAGACTGTAAAGAAGAAGATTATTTTCAATCACTAACAGAAAGATATGAAAAATTTCAATAAACAAATACCAGTTCCCCTATGATGTCCCTTCCTGTTTCACTTTGGCTGAGCCAAGTTCAAAAGAAAATATGCCAGTTATGTGACAAAATGGATGAAATCGTGTGCCAAGTTTCTTAAACATTAAGATGTTTTCTTGGACTTTTTTGGATTTGAATGATATGCACGTCACCGGCACTTTAAGCTCTACTAAAAGGTTTTAACCTCTTTAGCCCCATGCCCCCGAGACCAGGAGCAAAACAGCTTTTTACATTTTCTATTTCTTTTAACTTCTGTCAACTTAAGATCTGTCAGTTGAACCTGGACATGTTTGGTATCAAAAGAAAGCTAAGAAACTTTGCTAAAAGCTCATTCACCAAACGCTGTTAAAACAACAGGCAGTTGAATCAGAAAGTAAACAAACTGTACAAAATGGCATCATTGCAATTCTGTAAATACATTCAAGCAAATCTGTAAAGAAAAAAAATTGACATTATTTTTTAAAGCAAGTCAAAATGGATACCTAAATATGTTGTAAAGTGTGTTGAAAGTTTTTTTTTACTTGATTTTGAGTGAATCTGATCCAACTGAAGTCAAATATAATTTCTCATT
>JAUBOC010000050.1:7251218-7261462 GCA_032275365.1 Anablepsoides cearensis | reverse complement strand
TGCCAATTTTCTTAAGTATAAAGATGTTTTCTTTGACTTTTTGTATTTGAAGGATAGGCACGTCACAGGCACTTTAATACTTCCAATCTTTTGAAATTAGGTTCTGTGAAAACTTTATTAAAAATATTTTACCTGCTTTAAATAGCACTTTGGTCAAATTGAGTTAGATTTTGAATGGTTTAATGAGGTAATGGTTAGTTGAATAGGGCCAAGAAAAAAGTTGGATTGCCATTTTAAAACACTAATCTCAAAAAAAGCTAATAGCAATTATGTACCAATTTACATATCTTTACATTTATATTAATCTTTCATTAGCTGCATTTCCATTGCAAATGTGCGCAAAACTTTGTTGATTTTTTGTTAATGTAAAAAAAATGTTTTGCAATTGCGGTGTTTTTATTAAGTAAGAAATGCTATTAAAATCATGCATGAATACGTTTGTTCTCACGATAAGTCATTACAAACATGGCGGCAACGGATGTAAACACATGCATGTTGCTACCACTACACTAGCGCTCATCAGCCATCAGAGGAGACGTTGGCGTCTTAGCGAGGCTTTCGAGCGACAAGCCCCTTACACTTAGGAGTGGCTACATAAGTGGCATTTTTGGGAAATTGTAGTTGTGATTTTACTACTTCCTTTCACTACTTCGGTGATTGTACTACTACTTCTACTTCCTGTTGTCTTCTTCTTCATCATCTTTTTCGTTCATCTTTTTCGTCAGTAAAAACATTCGGTTGTCAATCACGTGACTCCGGTAATGAGAAAAAGGTGTTTCCATTGCAGGTTTGCGAAATACACCAATTTCTATATGGCAAAAAAAACATCTTATCCTAGTGCAAAACCATTTTGTCAAAAAACGTAATTTTTTTTACAAAACTGACAAATTTATTTTCACAAATTTATTTTCAAAATTCTAATTTGAGCATTTTCATGATCAACAGAAATGCAGCTACAGATTCTCTTTGCATAGTAAAACATGGTTACTTGCAAACACAATTATCAATAGAAGCTAGCTGTAGCATTTAAGTTGAAGCATGCAGTACTTCCTGCACGAATTTCATAATATGTTTTTGCTTGAATAACCATCCATCCATTATCTTAACCCACCTCTTCTTTTCAGGGTCACAGGGGTCACTGGTGCTCATATGCAAAAGTCACTGTGCAAGCAGTGGGGTTGCCTTGGACAGGTCGCAAGTCCAGGGACACATAGAGACACTCACACTTACTCACACCTATAAGACAATTAGTCTAATATGCATGTTTGTGGTCCGTAAGAAAGCCTGTTTGATTGCTAGGAAACCCAAGTGCCCAAAGAAAACCCACACAGGCACAGAGAGAACATGCAAACTCCACCACAAAAGGTACCCAGCCAGGATTTGATCCAGCAACATTTCTGGCAACAGCTCAACCAACTGCGCCTCTGTGCCGCCTTGAATAACCACATGATGTAAAATAAAAGATGCTTGGAAAATACATAATACTCCCTTTAAAAAAGAAAAAAAAAACGTGCTTTAATTTGAAATAAATAGAAAAGGCTGCTAAAGTTTTGAGCATTAAGTTGTTAAGAGAAGAAACAATCACCAACCACTGACTAAACTTTATCTAGCTGAGAATCTCTGATCCAGCAGTTAGTTTTAAATCACTGCTCTAAAGGTTATCTTGGAGCTTTGACTATGCTGTTCATTGCCGGGCTCCAGGGGGTCTCCGGGTGGCTGAGCCGGTCCAGTCTGGCCTGTGTGGTGATAGCAGCTGGTTTACCTAAGCCTGCCTCTACAGGACTCCCATCCCATTCAGGAGCCTTGAACCATGAAGAAATGGCTTTCAGACACACACCTCCCATCAGCACCCCTAAAACAACACGCGGTCATCCAAAGACAAACAGATGCGACATTTTGCACCACAACTGCCCGCCCTGAGCTTATAATACAACCCACATGCAAGCGCGGAGAAACTTTCATACACACACACACACACTCACATGTATCTGCTCAAATAAACAGACCCTAGTATAAACAGTCTTTAAAAGATCTGAAACCTAGCAGATGTGGATTTGTTCCTTAAATCTCTTACTGCCTGCTCAGTTGGCAGAACAATAAATAGTAATCTCATCAATTACTGTGCTAAAAGTTTTCAGACTTTTTCAAGTTCTGTATTATGTTAAACTTTTTTTTTCTATATTCAATCTGTACAAAATCCTCCACACTGGAAAAAGTCAATTCAGAATACTTAGTTTAGATGTGATGGATTCAGAATAAGGATAAAAAAGAACTAACAAGAAAGCTCAGGATCTCAGGCTAAGGAGAAGATTTATTTTTTTAACATGAGAGGCTAAACCACACCAAGAAAACACAGAGGTTGGTGGATTTTGGATAACTGTGAAAGTCCTGGAATAACCTAGCTTGAGACCTGAATACAGAAGAGCGGCCCTGGAGAAACCTGAAGGAGGTTGAGAACTGATGCTTCTAATTTAATCTGGTTTAGTTTAATGTTCCTGTGATGAAACCCGTGAAATTGTTAACGTAAAAGAAAGAAAAGGTTAGAGGAAACCAGAGTACCTGGAGAAAACCCACTAATGCACGGAGAGAACGTGAAATCTCTATTCAGAAATGTCCTAATGACTGGGATTTGATCCGACAACCTTCCTGTTGTTCCTTAATGTTGTTGATGTCATTGGGGAAAACTAATGCAAAAACAATGACGGGTAGTTCTATGGGGAAATACAATGAATTTTAGAAAGAGCATGGATGATAACAATAGTTTACAGAAAAACTGAAAGTCTTAAGACATTTTGTTGCTGTATGACATTCCTTGTTGAGTATGCAGAAAGATTATGTTTTTACAAGTAAATATATTTATAATATTTAAAAAATAAGTGGTAATTTTTATGTATACAAAGCAAATATATAAAGATTCAAATTTGAAACCATTAAAGCAGCATGGGTAGTAAGGAGGAACACATGTTCTTTTATTAAATTAAGCATTCCTCTGTATTCATTTATTTTTGCCTACATATTGTCAATTTTGATTAAATATTGACAAACCCTTTGGCACTGGCAGCAGAGAAGGCTGTGTGTGTGTGTGTACACACTTTTGCTCCAGAAAAACACAGCCTTATCCAATGTTCCTCATGGGGACCAAAGCCTGGTCCCCACAGGTACGAATGCTGATTTTGGGTGGAGGGTTGGGTTTAGAAACAAGATGTAAATTGAGTTTAGGCTGGATTTAGGGTCAGATATGTACTGGGGTGGTTAGGTTTAGGGTAAAAGTTTAGGTTAAGGCTATAGAAATGACTGAAAAATGAATGGAAGTCAAGGCAAAGTTGACAGGAGGATAGAAAAAACAATGCGTGTCCGTGTGGGCACATTTTTGATACATCATGGGAACCAATTTCCAGAAAAACACAGCCTTGTGGGGAATGAATTTGAACCGTGGGAACCGGTGGTTAGGTTTAGGACCAAAGTGTGAATTGAGTTTAGGTTAGATTTAGGGTCACCTGTTAATTTTAGGGTGAATAGTCAGGGTTAGGTTATAAAATGACCAAAAAATGAATAGAAGTCAATCCGAGGTCCCCACGAGGATATAAAAACAAACCTGTGTCTGTGTGTGTGGTTTATGCTCCACACTGATATACTGGCAGACGCATTAATCCTGCAGTTAAACGCTGTTAAAACCCTTCAGCACAATGACAATAGAAATAAAAAACATCCTACTAAGTGCCTTTTGTCCCGTTTGACAGCCCATCCACATTCATGTTACTGAAACACAAATACACCAACAACAAATCTGTTTCACATGTAGTGTAAAAACTCCAACAGAATGGTTTTCTTTAACCCACTTTGTCCACAGATGTGTTTTGACTCGAAGAACAATAAGTACCAGAGTGAGTGCCAGTGCTCTGAAAAGAAGCCACTCACACACACACAATGAGCACGAATACAATTCATACAGCGAGCATACACATACTCCATGAAGCGGCCTGTAGAGTCAGCTGTGCTCTTAGTTCACCAGTCCTGCTTAGTGACATCACATCCTGACAATACCACTATTCATACAAGTGTTTCTTACCCAACCTGGAGTTAGCCTCCTATTGTGTAAGTTGCTCCTTCTCACCACAAGAGGTTTACCCCTGAGGTGGTGGAGTTAGCTTGTATGCTAATAGTTTAACTGCTTCAGTGATTTCATCCCGAGCTGACTTCTCTATCCATCATCCCATTACGGAGGTAAAGCCTGACACATCTGTGTGGCTGCATGACAGTTTCTTTTAAGCTAAATTCCTGTCCCAGCTTTAAAACTACAATAAAACATTAGAACAGTAAAGTTTTTCTTTGTAAACAAATCCTAAGTGGCAGTACTGCAATAGAAGTACTATGAATGCATAATCTCTTGAGTGCAGTGAAATGTTTCTTTAAGAGCAGCACCATTTTTTCCCCTCTTCAAGTAAAAAGGAGCATATTTAGAGCATGCCAGGGATTATGTCATCCGCTGTTCTCGTGCCAGCTCCACAGCCGAAGCGGGCCGCAGCGAAGGAGCATATAGTATTGTTTACCACATAAAAATCTCAGCACCTAGCTTGACGCTTAGTGACAAACTTATTGTCCTTAGCAACAATGTAAACAATAGATAATTAGGAGATAATAAATAACACATTTTCATAAACCAGCACCAAACGAGTTTCAAGGCTACCCTGTGTGAAATCAGAGAGCAGGCAGGATGTGTGGAAAGCGTGGCACTTTTTCAAAGAAGAACAATGGTAAAGTTCTCTACTTTTAAATAGGTCTATGTATCATTTAAAAAAAACGAACAAGATAATATCTTGCTATAGATAAAATACTTTTAATCCTAAATACTGAGATATGAAACCACTTGAGCATAAAAGGAAGCTTAATAAAGGGAAATACTGAAAGGATTCATGTTAGTTTCATTTGCCGCTTCTTTTTTAATCACCTGACTTCCTTTCTGCGCGTACGTTAGTTTTGTTGCTATCTAAGCATGTGTCACTATGCAAAATCAACAGCACGGAGCTGGAGCAGGCTGTGTGCATGTGTGTGTGTAAAGTGAGTGTTTGCAAGACCCTGTGGAGAGCCGGCCCTGAGCGGTGATGTAATGCCTTGGCCGGCGCACTGTGGAACTTGGCCTCGTCTCTGCTGCGTTTCCTCCACGCTGCGAGGGTCAACTATCCCACAACCTCCTGCACACAACACGCACCATTCAATTCCCCAGACCACAACAGAGCAGAACTCAACCACACCCGGCACCATGAGCACCCGGTTCCTTAACAAGAAGAAGAAGAAGTGGGGGGCAATGGGGGGGGATCACTTGAAACAAGGCTAATAAAACGTTCCAATCTCAACAACAAACTTGAAGCATTAAGGAGAGGCAGGCGTGTCAATTATTCCACCATCAGGCTGAACTCCACCACTTAAATGATGGCACTTAGGAGGGGGAGAATCTGGACAACAAAGAATTACAGTGATGCAGCTACAGTCTTTAGCCCAAAGAGAACAAACAGAGCGCTTAGAGCGAGATATGAGTCCCCCAGGGGCCACAGCAGTCCTCTGGCTCATTAACTATTTACACCAGAGACAGGCCTCTCTACTGCTCTGGCCCACCACAAAATCAATTAGCCTTCATTAGCCTCGTCTCTGGGCATGCTTTCTCTGACAGGGGAGGATTAATCCTGCAACGAGCCCGCAACCAGTGCCTCCAGTTAGGGGCAAAACATCAAAAACAATCACCGTAAATGCACACACATGCCAGTAAACAGAGAGAGAGACAGACAAAAGAACCACAACCAAGTTTTTTTTTTAATTTCACACTCAAATCTTTCAAATTCTCACACTCTTTTACAGTTTGGTCTCGCAAAACATCAACACTGTTTCTCACCTTTCAAACCTGCTTTTCCTGCCTGTCTATGTGTGTCTCGCATGTCTGTCAAAGATCCCACTCGATCCCCCCCTTTCTCTGCTCTCACGGTGCAGATGCAGAGCAGAAGGAGTCCATCCAGATCTGCTCCTCCGAGGTGTGGGGTTACAGTGCGGAGATTTCCAATTGGCGGAAAGTCAACATGGTCGGGGTAATGTGATTAGAGCGGGATTGGGAGCGTCGCAGGGGACACATGGGCCTGATCATGGCCCAGTTATCTGATAGCGAGGCCGTATTTATCGACTGGGCCCAGGCGAGGATATTACAGACATTAGAGATCCTGTCTTTGCTTATGAAACTCGTGCTGGAGATCGCACCCAGATAACACAATTAGTCTCTCACTTTCTGTCCACAATCAAGGAATTCCATCAGTTCTGTTCAGACATCAGGGAGCAGAATCTCAAATTGATCCAAATTCGGTCGCTTTGCCTCGCGCAGAAACGCCCAACAAACCAGAAAGTTGCACGGTTAAGGGGGTCTGCAGCCCTTCAGTGAAGCATGTTTATGGTCGGGCTAACAGAGCATTTACAAGTCAATTACACAGATAGTAGGGAGGGGAAAAAACGAACAAGATGTGTCTGGATGACGGCCAGAGGAGAGATAAGCCTAATACACTAATATTGTGTTACACAAGTGTGTTTCCATAGGAACAGTTGAGGAGATTCAAAAGACCACAAAGACGATCAATCTTGGGAGAGCAGGAGGAAGAGAGAGAATTAAATGCCCTGGGACTGCTCCCACTCTCCTCTATCAGAGCAATAACTCTTCTAATGACCCCTGCTACCTCCTCTTTCTCCACAAGATGTTTCTCTCCAGAAAGGCCTGCTATCTGCAAGCCTCTCCAAACACAAAGAGCAGACAAAGCTTTTTGTCATGGTTTGTGATTTTTTTTTTTATATCGTAGCTCTGATTCTACTTATTTATTCTGAAAACAAAGTTTGCCGGTTGGTTACGTTGCTGCAGCAATAATCAGTTCCTATCACCTTGAGGGTTTTTGTTCAGGCCTTTTGTGTGAATCAAAGGAATCCCGTTAGTCAAAAGTGTCAAAAGTGTTGGAGAAATGCTTAGTCCCTGAAAATGTGTTTTTGTTTTGCCAGTCATGTTCTATACAGGGTTATTATAGTTAACTAAAACTAAGTAAATAATCAAAACTGAAATTGAAATAACATTTTAGTTATCTGCAATAAATAAAAACTGTAATAAAATGAAAAAATGATAACTAACTAAAACTGTATAATATTTTTTACAAAACTAACTAAAACTAAATGAAATTATAGATAGAACATCCTTAGTTTTAGTGTTTGTCAATTTATTTTGAGCCATGTGGATCTTTTTTTTATTCTTTTCAAATTGAGTAGTTTCACATTAGCTGTGTTCTGTAACACTTGTTTACAATCTGCTGCTAAATGACGACAACAAAAGTTGGGAGAAATCAGCAACGTCCTCTTTGAGATGTTTTTGAATATGACTGCAAGAAAAATGAAAGTGAGTGTTTTGTAGTAGACACAGATGATAAAACAGGTGGAATACTTCTCAAGGGAAAAACTGCATGAATCAAACTCACACAAGATGGCTGACTATGACTATATTCACACGTTAGCTTCTCTCTGTAGCTCCCATGAAAAAGAAGCAACAAGTAGCACCAGGTTGAAGACAACTATTATCATCATTCTAAAATAATCACCCAAGTTTTTAGTTGGTAAAATTGAGTTACAATTATTTTAGGAAGGTGTTGCTATAATGAACTGCTTTAACTAGTGACCAAATAGCTGCTGGTTAGTTAACTCACAGGAACATCACAAGCTTGAGGACGCCTCTGCAAATATGTTTATTCAAACTATAAAAAAACTAATACTAGAACTAATAAAAACTAAACTAAACTAAAACTAAGCCTTAAAAATGCAATAATAACTAATAAAATTAACAAATCCACTGTAAAAACTAATTAAATTAAAGGAAAAAAAGTCACAACAAAATAAAACTAAACTATAATGAAAAATCCAAAACTATTATAACCTTGGTTCCTGATTCCTTTAACTTTACAAAACCAACCTATTTTCAGTCTTTCTCCTCCGTCATCTACATCCCACTATAACTGCCTGCTTTGTAAAGGATGAGGTCATTCGATTCCCCCCCCTGCTGTGTTAAACTAGTGCTAACAAGTTGCAGGACCTACAGAACACGTTCTGTACATTAAGATATACATCAGGCAGTCAGTGGGTAACCGAGCCACAACCACATAAAGAGCTCATTATTCTAGCCAGAGTCTCCAGTGCTGCACTGGCAGGTTCAGACACAGCTTTGATTACATACCAAATGATGAAATCCACATAGGCCTAAGAGCACAGCTTTGCTGGCACAGCCCAGTGGAAAAAAAAAGAAAAAAAGTTGCAACACTTGCACGTGTGCTCTTGTGTATTTTGTGTGTGTGCAGAAATCAGTGTGTTTCCACGTGTATTTTACTCACCAGTTTGGCTTCTGAGTGCATTGTGGGAATGTGAGTAGAAGAGCAGGAGCTGCTGTGGGCGGGGCTTTGCATGCCCATCATGTTTGAGCCCATGGACATTTGTCTCTCCATCTGAAGACAACAGCAAAATGGAATCAGTCAAACGTGTGAATGTTTTATTGTCATACCACAAATGCTCGCACGCTGAATCTTCAGCTTTTTATGGTGATCCCCCCCCCCCCCCAACATCACTTTTTATCACTTTGAAACCTAACCTTCTACCCACTAGTCTACAGTGGATGAGAGAGCAAGAGAACCTGATTTCACATGACAGGCGGCCCTGTGCACAGCTCTGTGTGATGATAACTGGAGCTGACCCAAAACAGGAAGCCAGAACGGAGGGACTTAACACAGGAAGCCAGTGCAACAGGAGTGTATGTGTGTGTGTGTGTGTGTGTGTGTGTGATAGCACTATAGTGAGGTCTGTCAGACTAAAACATCAAGCCTCGTCCACACTAGCTGCTGGACGTGTAATTAAAATAAGTGAGGAGAAAATCTGTTTTTTAATTTAAAAAAATGAAATAAAATAGAATTTAAATCTGTATTAACGAGTGTGTCCTGGTAGCCTGTCTGCGACTGACTTTGGTTTGAGTGATCATGAGTCACAGCTAAAACCAGAATGTGAGGAAATCAGCTGGATAAGCTGGCGGGGTGAGAGGTCACCTGTGCAGGGTGATAATGTGAGCGGTGTTTGCCAGGCAGTGAAAGCAGGAAAGAAGAAACCTTTGTTTCAGAGGCTAAATGCATACATATATGTGTGTGTGTGTGTGTGTGTGTGTGTGTGTGTGTGTGTGTGTGTGTGCAGAGTGGCCTCCTAGCTGCAAAACTCTAGCTGGTGTGCCTCACCCTCCCTTCTTTCTGTGTCCGTTGAGACTCAGGTCTAAATCTTGACACACAGCCTTAATTGCAGTAAGTGTGTTTTGTGTAAAAATATCACCCAAACCTGCACCCCTTTCCTGAACTGTCAATCTTCCCCCCAAATCACTTAGCTCCTAATTTAATAAACATGGGAGGGGTTTTTCCATACCATAAACACGGTTGTCTTGTGTTACAATGAGAGCATATGTTATATCATTAGAATCCAGATGTAAAGAGGTTTCTCAGTGTTGATATTATTTCTGTGGCACAATCCAATGACAATAAGGTTTTAAATCCCCCACAGGAGAAATCCTTCATTTCTGCAAGACAATGTCTCACTAGATGTTGACAGAAAACATCCATAGCAGCAAACCTACATACTTTATATGCAATCCGTTTTTGTTTCATGCATGTATTGGAACTGAACATGCTCTGTGGTCTGCTGTCACACTCACGGGCAATAGCACAGCGGAGGAGCCGGGCATGGTTGGGTCTGGCAGAGTTCCAGGCATGGAGGCTGGCAGAGGCTGTCTCTGTCTGTTTCGTAGGTGCAGTAGTGAGGACAGAGATCCAGGGACAGGCCTGAAACAACACACACGTTACAAACATCAGGTCGTTTGACTGTACAGAGTAAAACACAACAGCTCTTTTGTTGTTTAGCTGTTTAGTGGTTTTAAACCCAATGTATGCAAGATTAAAACCACTGTAAAATGAGAAATACTGAAGGTGTAACGACTGGAGATAAATCGGGGGGACAGAAAATGTGTTACTTAACACACCTTCATTCTATATTGATCTTTTTAACCCTGCATCTCAAATTGTGGAGCCCTGTGATAAAACTGTAACCTAATTTATGATATATAGATATAGAATTTTTTTTATTTATTTAGTAAGTTTATTCATTTAAAACACAACAACATAAATTCAACATACACAAAAAACAATCATAAATTA
>JAUBOC010000050.1:7195480-7218465 GCA_032275365.1 Anablepsoides cearensis | reverse complement strand
GTTTCACTTTTTAAATGGAATTACTGAAATAAATCTACTTTTTCATGATATTCTAATTTTATGACCAGCACCTGTAAATGAACCAATTGGCAGGCCACATTTTGGTTACTCGCGGGCCGGATATGGCCCACGGGCCGACCAGTTGAATAGCCCTGCCCTAAATGGTTATGGCAGAGCTGCCTAATTGTGTAATCAGATTTATTAATAATTACTCAGTTAAAAATTAATAACAGCATATATCAGTAAACTTCTACAAGTGGTGCGTGGCCCAGTTTTAAGTCATTGAGCTATTATGGCTAACTTCTATTAATCAAGGCTAAACTATGAAGATCCGAGGAACACTGAGTCAAACTCGTGCTTTTAAGTCTAAAAGATCTCAGTGTGCTCAGCTTTTACACACATAGGCACTGACATTTGTACGTAGTGATCTGGCCCTTTTAGATGGAAAGGAAGTTGTGATCATGGTATTTAGCTCTGAGTGTGTGTTTGCCCCATGGAACTGACCAGTGATGTATAAAGTACTACAAAGTGATACTTGAGTAAAGTACAAGTATCTTACCAAAAAACTTACATTGGTTAGATCTTTAGGAATATTACTTGAGTAAAAGTCCTAAAGTATCTGATATTTTTTGTACTTAAGTATTAAAAGTAAAAGTGTTGATTTAAAATGAGCAGTTAGATTTTCTGTAATGACATTTATCAGGTTTCCTCCACAAAAAATGCAGAAATGACTATATTGTATTAAAATAATGAATGTATGTTAAATTTAGGATGCACTAGTCCAGCTGTTTCAGTTTATATACATACAGTACATCAAGGCTGAACAAACCTTTTCCCCAAAAAGAAAATCTAGCTGAGGGCTGCAGCAAAATGTAATAATATAATTCATCAAATACAAATACTTCATAAGTACAGTATTTTTATTATAATGATTATGTCCTGCTGGAGTTGGTATGAGAATTTTATATATTTATACTTCTCATTCAACCACAATTAACTTCACTCTATCTAGGAGGCACAATTTATATGGATAGTATTTTTTTTACAATAACAAGCTGGAATGAAAACAAGCAAAAATGAAATAAAAGTAACAACTTTCTACTTCTTGCATTTTTTTAAAAAAATGTAAGGAGTAGAAAGTACAGATAATTGTGTGAAAATGTAAAAAGTAGAAGTAAAAAGCATAGGCTGAAAAATAATTACTCAAGTAAAGTACAGATACCCAAAAATTCTACTTAAGTACAGTAACAAAGTATTTTTACTTAGTTACTTTACAACTCTGGAACTGACAGACTGAGAGCTTGAAGTGACCAGGCGTGGGTTACAATGAGTCTGTTTGTTGCCAATCCTCACTGGAGGCTCATTTACCAAATTTTGCTCTGCAGGCTTCACCCACCCTGTAAAAGAAAAAAAAATCTGTGCGGAAGTAATAAATTTGTTGGAAACGGTAACTAATTCCCTGATCTATGCACCTGGTGGTGGGCCTAATTACATTTCCCCAGTCCTCCGGCACTCGTTCATCTCTGGGGGCTCACCAACTGGATAAAGTATTGCTTACAGAGATAATGTACTGCATTGCTGTAATGATTCATTGTGGTAATTTCGCTCCTATTGGTTGTTTTTCTTGTAATAGTTTATTGTGGGGTTTTTCCAGAGGTGGTTTTTGTTAAACTCGGATTCAAAAACTGATTTGTAACATCTGAGTTGTTCCGTTTTTATCCTCTCCAAGGTGCACATAGTGCTGCGAGTACTGGTGGGGTTCCCACTCAACTGATAGGCTTTCCTCTATATTTCCTTTATTATCACCCGCTGTCACAAGGCGAAGGAGGAGTATGTTTTCACCCATGTGTTTGTATATTCATGTGTTGTTTGTTACCAAAACATATTAAAGACCACCAGACAAAATTAAATCAATTTTTCAGGAAATCATCCTTGCATGTGCTTTGATACTGATTAACCTTTAGAGCCAATCCATTTCAAAATGTCCGCCTCAGCCAGCTGATCTTAGCAAACACCGAAATGTCTCAGTCAGTCAGTTTTACAGATATTAGGCTATAATTTGATGTGGTTGTAGCTGAGAGTCATTTATAACCCATACGCTGAGTGGGACATCTGAATATATATGTGATTGTGGTTGAAATTATTTACAAGGTTTGACCAAACATTTACTCTTTATTCAATGGTAGAATACAACTCTTGGGTGAAACAAGGCAGGGATTTTCTTTCAAGTACTTAAATTGTAATAATGTTACAGATCTTATCCCTCATACTGTACTGTCTTGTGATCTGGACTCATACAACAGAAAACATCCAAAAACCCATCAAACCTTTCATCAAAAAGACAATCAGATTTTAAACGGACAATTTTTAATGTTCACTATTGTAATATTAAGTAAGTATAAGTTCTTGGACTTGTCTTGTTTTTAGGGTTGTAAATGGGCTTGCTCCTCTATCTTTAAACTCTTTTATCCTAAAGCATAAAACCAGAATTAATACCAGATCTTAAACTAAAGGGGCTCGTATTATAGCAAAATGGAAAACTAAGTTTGGTTGAAAGGTGAAATCAATTAGAGGAACACACTTATGGAACAAAATACCAGGATGTGTCAGAAATGTGCAGAGGTGTCCAAAGTATCCACATTCAGTAATTAAGTAGAAGTATAGATACTAGGGTTTAAAAATACTTAGAAGTATCAACTCAAGCATTTTACTGAAGTAAAAGTATGAAAGTAATGGTTTTAAAACTATTTAAAGTATAAAAGTAATGAACACTTAAAGAAAAGCCATTAAGGATAACAGCTTAGGCTGTGCCACAGGATTCTCCCCCCCCCCCCCCAAGTCAATGAGTTTAATTATAAATTAAAATGTTAATGTTGAAAATTTGGAATTAACTGACAAGACTAGTTGTTTCAGCCACAATCATCTTCATTGCTACAGTCTGTCCTGATTTGTGTCATTTAGGTGAGATGGAGTCAGTTCAATCCAATATGATGTCAGAATGGTTTATATTTACACCTCTCATCCAACCACAATCAAATTCACTCTATTCATTGGCTCCATGTATCTGGATATATTTCTATTAATTAATTTTTTCTGAACAATGAAAAGATGGAGTAAAAAGTCAAAGTCAAATAGAAATGAAATAATTTTGACATTTTTGCAAAGTAAGGAGTAGAAAGTACAGATAATTGAATTAAAATGTAAGGAGTAGAAGTAAAAAGTAGGCTGAAAAATAATTACTCCACTAAAGAATAAATAACCAAAATTTCTACTTAAGTAAAGTAACAAAATATTTGTACTTAGTTACTTGACACCTCTGGAAATGTGACATTTATTCAGTCTTTATAACAAAACTTGAACAAATCAATTTTGTACTCTTTCACAAAATAAGCCCATTTTAACTGTAATTTCAATTGGTTTGCTTAATGGATCGTTTTATCAGTTATTTGTGTTTTGTGTGTGCGTTTTATCAATTCTATATTTCCTTTTATCTTCCTTTTAATCAACAGAATGAATTTAGCAATGGAGCTAATTGCGGCACATTTATTTTTGCTGTACAATGCAGCAGTATTAATCAATGTGAACTGTCTATAAATAAATAAATTAAATGAAATTAATATTTTTATAACTAGTCATTTTAAACAAAAATGTCTGACTTCATTAGTTTCACGTTGGGTTGCTTTAAATTTTGTGTCCTTGATATTTTTAGTTTTTATGAATTTTCAGACTTCCATTAGGTCACGTCAAACAGGAAATGGTGTTTTTGAACATTTTAGACACATAAACAAATACCTAATTGAATGATTAGGAACATAAACACTAACTTGATCTTAAATTAGTTGTGGATCCAATGAGTTTCAGTGACTGAGTGTTTCTATTATCCTTGTGTATTTATCAGGGTGTTTGCACAAACATGATTTTATATACAAGTCTGTCCGTGTTCAGTTTGTTTATAATGGATCATTCTTATCTCGTGTTTTTTTTTCCACTAACCTGCAAAAAAGCAGCTTACACATGGAGCCTTTCTCATTTTCATTTCCTCCTCAGAGGTCACGTTGTAATGAATTACCTGTGCCACCACTCCTGGTCATAATCCCTGCTGCTCCGAGCCACCATAAACATGTCACCATAATGCTCGCCACCAGGCCCTACCCCATGGTGCATTTGGGCTGTGAGGGCGGAAGGCCAGATGCTGGTGAAAATGAGGCGGTGGGGGGGGCACCGTGGGTCTGGTGTGCACGCTTGTGTGTTTGTGTGAGAGGAAGCTTGTTATGAGAGGGTAACAGGCGTCACCTCCACTGCTGCTTTAGGAGAGGTGTGTTGTTTCCATCCTGATGCAGAATATCACAGGGGTTTCTGTTTTGTTATGTCATTATTTCTGTGTTGATGCTCTGAAGCCACTAATTCAGCCACTAGACTTCACCCATAGGGCTTTGCTCAACAGGTACTGCCAATTAAACAAGGATGTTATGACATGAGCAGCTTTAAAACAGTTTACTCATTTATGATCACAGTTTATCAGATCAGATGCAGATCAGCTTGTATCAATCTAATACCAATTAATATCTTTGTATCGATACTATCAATACTTACTTAGATAGACATGCCCACCCCTATTAAGACTACCACCCTGCACACTCACACACACTTTGTTTCACAACACACAGTGGGATCCCGACCCCCCAACTCAAGAGTTTTGCATCAATATACTCACTGTCGGGTTTAATACGCAGTTATTTGTCATGCAAGTTGTGGATTTATTGTTATTTTTAGCCACCGAATAAACACTGTTTTTATTTATTGGACAATTATTTTAAGAAAATGAATACAAAATTAGTTTTTATGCCTTTAGGTTATAAAAATGACCCAGTTCCAGGACGATAACACAATAAAACGGCTTTATTAAAAGACTGTAAAGTCAACAACTTTGTCACTTCTCTCAAATGCTGGAAAAACATTTAAGGTTCTGCATTTTCTGACATATTGTATCCAACACTTTTCATGCCAGAGTTTGAAGCTAAAATGATTTTATGCTGAGAAGGGACCGAGTTGAAGCCGTTATGGTCGCACCTTTTAATGACTGCAGCTACAACCACACTAAATTATATATATTTGATATTGACCTATGGCCAGTTCTGTTTAGTTGCTTTTAAATTATGGTGGTTGCACATTAATCAGTTGTAGACTTTGTACCTTCTGAGAGTTTTACTAAAAGCTGCTCCGTGGTTCCTGAGATATTTTGCTAACAGACAAACGGGGTTGATGGTAAAGTCTTAAAGAAGAATTTGTCACATCATTCAGTGTTTTAAGAAAGTGCTTTGAATGTGTCTCAGCCACTAAGATCAAGTGTTTGTTCAGTATAAAAATCTGCCGAGTTGTATTAGTTATATTAGAGAGTTGTATCTGGCAGCCATATTGAATTGTGTTGTCTCCAAAAAAGTATGAGAAAGATAAACTTAATGTTTATTTCCTTAAAGTTTCATAAAAATCAGATGCAATTTTTTAGCTTTGAGAAGGACGCTCAGATACTTCCAAACTAAATTTGACCTCGTTATCAGGAAAAAACTGATTTGAATTATGGCCATTTTTTGTTTGCTAAGGTCTGTGAGACGAATATTAAGACATTTATTTTTTGTAGCATAGATATATTTTAGTAAATAAAGTGTTGTTTTACAAAAAAGAAAAAAAAGGTTTCTAGTAGATTTATTATAATATAAGCTCCCTTATTTTATTTACTTCACACCTGGAAAGTGATTATTTTACCTTCATGAATAAATGCCTTTATTTAGTTTCCCCAAAGTCCTCATCTCATCGCCCACCAAGGCGGACCACCTGTGTGGTTTGATTAGAATTGTTTTCATCTCTACTTGAGGCACCTTCTTCCTGGTCCCTGACTGATGGTGGCCCCAGAAGAACAGCAGAGGCTCTGTAGGGAAGGGGGGTCCCCCTGCAGGCGTCCTTTCCAGTCCCCACCTGAGGCGTGTGTGATTTACAGTGTGTGGGAGTGGACTGATCTCGCTGCTATTTGAGCAGACCGCCACTCCACGTCCAGAGGCTCATTAGTGGATCTTTGCTGGGATTTCTTGTTGACTCTCTCACATGCACATGCACCATTATTTCCAGGCTCAGAGTAGACCCTGCTCTGCCTCTGGCTTTTGGCAGGGGAACAGTGTCATAACGATCACGTGTCTCCTGCTTTCTGTTTTTCCTGACTTTGATTGGAAAGTGGAGAGAGGTGTGCGGTCTTTCACGCTAAGGGAAAACACCACCGTTGATGAAGCATTTACTTTTATCTGCTTCACTTTTGTCAAACAGCTTTATTCTGGGTCCTACACTGTGTTCCAAATTATTACACAAGCAATATTTTTCTCTCATGTTCCTCAGTGCAAATGTCAGTCAGCATCATTTTCAGTTCATCAATCGTGTGGGTATAATTCAAGTTATTAAAAAAAATCCCAATAATAATAGCAGAAAATGGTCACTTGTTGAATTTGCATCATATTTGCTGAAATCAAAAGCTATTTCAATTTAAAGATCTTAAAGGTCAAGTTACATTTTAACATGAGATCCATCGAACTGGTGAGTTTAAGGAGTTTCTGATTCTGCTGAGTTTCTCTGCTTTCATGCCTACAGCAGCTGATGGTGCAGAGGTGTTCCTTGCATTATGAGATGGAGCATTGTATTGCCTGAAGATGATTTTTAGCCTTCATGCATTTCTGAAGCCTCTGCAGCTGTTTCTGCTTGTGATCACTGGTTAGGGGTGGCTGAATTGAAGGTTCCTGCATAACTAAAAGCATCTGGAGGATCCTACACCTCGATGTTCACAGGACTCCAGAGGCAGCAGCTTCAAATATTTGTTTGGTTTTTTTAATGGTGTTTTAGCAGCTGCTCTCTTAATCCAATGTATCTCTGGCAGAAACCTTCCTTGTTGTGTCTTTATCTGCTATAGTGTCTTAACAGTATCACGCTTAGGTCACGCAATTTTTTCACGCATTGTCCAACGTATTAAACCATTTTACGCTTTTTGTCAGCAGAGGGAACCCTTTTTATTTCCCACATTGTTTGAAAATGTTAGTCTGCTTAATACTGAATGTTCTTTTGTAGTTCTTCCTTTTAATTGGGCTCAACTGGTAAACTAATCATCACAGGTGTCACAGATTGGTTTTAGTGACCCAAATACATGAGTTTAATTAAAAAAACAAAAAAAATCTTAATGTTCATGACACCTAAATATGATTTTTATAACACTCTGGAAGGTGGTGTAAATGGGGGTTTGAAAGAATTTGTAATTGTGTGCTGAGTCAGGATTCACACTTCGGTTTTACTTCTTTTTATATATTTTGTAGTTTGTTGTGGCCTTCCATTTTTATAAGTTGATTTTTTACTTAAAGACAGAACAAAAAAACAAGGCTGTGGAAGCAAAGTGTGACTCAATATTTAATTAGAGCTGGGCAAAGGTGTTGCTTAACTTTTTCAACAAACTCTCATATCAGTTCCACATGTTTGGTGTTATCGCCAAAATGATATTAAAAACAATTATATCACCTAGATAATAATAAGAATAATAATAGCAGCATTATTAATGTGCTTGTGAACAATAAAATTTAATGTTACAAAAAGCCTTAGGTGGAAGTGTTGACTAAATGAGCGTGCTGGATGGAAACAAGCAACAGTTTCAAACCACATGGGGTCAGGAGGCCCTTCACAGCACCGTCAGAGGCAGACAGGGAGGCTCTGCTCGAACTAAATGTTTGTTTCTTTTTTATGGGGTATCTCTCTTCTCCCACACGGCCAGCAAGGAGAGCGGCGTTTGAAGTCGGGCATGCGTCACCTCGGGGTGTGGAGACTGGCTATTGTTGTGCATGTAGCACTGCTGAGCAAAGGATGAAGGTGTGGAGCTGGGAAAGCAGAACACAGAATGTGTCCAGTGTGAGCAATGCTGTGTCTGCTGCAGGGCAGCGCTTTTAAAAGATGCCCGTGAAAAAAAACACAGCAAGATGACATGTTTTTGTTTTCATGTTAACACCAGAGGATCAACAGGGGGGACATGACCGACTCAGTGTCAGGTGGTCATTAATTCTGTAGCTCTTTGTATGACCTAATGAGTTCTTCAACTCAGATATATACTGACACAAAATGCACCTCTGAGGAGCAGAATGAAGGCCCTGTCACACTATAATCAGGGTTCATTCAGGGTCTTAAAAAGTCTAAAATTGGGAAAAAAAAATTTGGCCTAAAAAAAGTCTTAAAAATGCCCAGATTTTCATTTCCTTTAATTTTGTCAAGTCTTTTTTTTTTACTTTTGATCATTCCCGAGAAGCAATGGCTGCATAAACAAACAGATTAAAGCGCCATAATCAAAGCTTGAAGTTTGCTACAGGTCTGTGGTTAAACTACAAATCCTGTGAAAACAGCACAGTTTACTTCCATGTTTTTGACCTCTTTGCCACGGCGATTTGTTCACCCACCCAAAAAACGAAGTTCAGTCATGTCCACTGCTTGTGGTGTGTTTTTCAATACAACTTGACTTGATATCAGTGATTTTTGCACTCTGTTGGAAGCGGTCCACAGCAGACGACATGAGGGTTTCATAGATATGACCGTTTCATTAAAATAATTTAGTGTTCTTGTATTAAAATTAAAAATTCTTTAATAGCTAAATTGATAGAAATAAAGGGTTTCTATTAGGGGGTGCACCGATTCCAGTTTTCTTGCCAATGTGCCACAATTAGCTCCTTTTCTTCTTTAAAAAGTCTGACTTGCCGATTTCGATTTTGGCCAATACAGATTTTTTTAAACAGCCGACACTATCAGATATTATAAAATCACAATACAACTTCAATGTTCAAATGCTATTTTACTGAAATATGTTGAACAATACCCTTGAAACAATAAAAAACTGTTTAAACTGGATATTAGGTAGTGCTCACAGCAGAGCAAACGTGGATAATGGCTGATTTTCAGACTTCCGTAGAGGTAGAAAAAACGATCTCTTCCCCCAATCTTATCTAAGGATCGACCAATCTCCCAAAATTGAGGAAATCTGTGGCGATAAATCGGCCGGCAGATTTAATATCGGTAAATATCGGTTATCAGCCATAATGGCAATAATTATATCGGATATCGATATCGGCTGAAATTTTCATACCGGTGCATCCCTAGTTTTAAACAATGTTGCCTATTTTCTCCACATACCACTTTTGGACTTAATCCTCAGTTCAGTGTGATGAGTTGTGTATTTATATGAGTATAAGCATCAAGCCCAGAGTTAATCATGTTAAACCTTAACTCCAGACTGATTACATTATGTTTTAATTACATTTGAACCATTTATAAGTTGTGTATACTGTATATATAGTAGTTTATCTCTTTTAAAGCAGGATTCTGTGGAAAGCTTGTGAACAATTAATATCCTTCCTGTTGTAGATTGCTTCTTAAATTACCTCACTTTAGAGAAATACAGTTTAAATCTCCCTGTTTTCTTTCACATCAGTCATTTCAGTCAAGCATGCAGCATATTAACTGTGCACAAAGTATATAATAATGTAAGCAAACAGTGTCTGGGCATAAATGTGACACTTCATTATCAAAATTGCTTTTTTGAATGAGAACGTGGGACAATCATTAACGTTGGTATTTATGGACTACCTTTAAGAAGAAAAGAAAGGGATAGCCTAAAATTTATTATACCACAAAGTTAGTTTTTCTGTAGGTAACAATTGTTTTTTGTCAATATTATTTAATTTTTTAGATTCTTCTAATGTTTCTGTTTCTCTGTCTGCTTAGATTCAGACCCTTGTCTCCTGGAGAAGCAGGAGCAGCAGCAGCCGACATATGTTGCCCTCAGTTATATCAACAGGTAAAGACAAAACTTTTCCTTTTCAAAACTAACAACCTAGATCCTGTTTTATCCAAAACGTTTGACCAACCTGAAGTTTTTTTTACATCAGGATGTATTGCTCTTGTGTCAGAGGAAGTATAATGTGGTCCTTTTAAGAGGTTTTGCTGACAGTTTCGTTTGTCATCTGGTGCATTGCTTAAATGAATTTCTGCGGCGTTGTGCAGCTGAGGTTTTTCACTCTTCTAAGTTCATCCCGTTTGTCTTTCATATGAGGCTTAAACAGACGTTTTAAAAGTCGTAGGCAAAACGTCAGAGTCGGCCACCGTCTCCCTGCCTTCACAGACACATCTTGATGTGGCTATCGCTTAATTTGTTAATTCCACTATTGCGCTAACAATGTCTGCGTTAACGTTTGAGCTTTATTAAACCCATTTATCAAAGACTTTACTATTCCCTATAAACCCTTTTCGCGTGCTATTTTTTTCCGAGCATTAAATCTACAGTAGCAAGCCTACAAACATTAGAAAATGATTGCTGGACTTTTCATTTTCTTCAAATCTGAAGTAATTTCCTATTGTTTAAAAAAAAAAAAAACAGGTTTATGACAGACGCAGCGAGACGAGAACACGAGGCCGTGAAGAAAAAGGTGCAGCCCAAGCTGTCTCTGTCTCTGATTGGAAATCTGTCCCGCAGCAATGTTTCCACTCCACCTCGCCACACCAGTGGAAACCTCACCCCACCGGTCACCCCACCCATCACCCCTTGCTCTTCCTTCCGCAGCAGCACACCCACAGGTGAGACTCGTTTCCAGGTGTCCTGCATTACCTCACAGTGAGCTGAAATACTCAGGAAGTTATCATTAGATGTATGTCTACCACTGATTATCTTTTCAAATCAACCCAGTTCTGGTTCGAAGCATTTTTGTGGTAGTATCTGAGAGTCATCCTCACTTTGGTGAAGTTTCCCTTCTGTGTGTAACAGAGTTGATGCAATCCACCATAAAAGTGACAAAAACAGACAAATTTATTTTATTGCAGTGATTAATTTGACCTATATGTAGAAAACATCACATCATGAATCACATATTGATCCGGTGCTGCTGCTGAATGATCTTGCTGGCACAAGATTTATCCCATAAATATGGCCCAAACAGAATATAAACAGATCTACGCAGCAACAGACTAAATGTACATTTAGCACCAGACTAAATGTAAATTTTCTGCACTCCTAGAGACTCCAAGTATACAACAAAATGTAGTTAACAGCTAAAAAAAGTGGATTTTGCATGATATGTCCCCTTTAAGAAATGTTTTGCATTTAATGTTGAATAAATTTAGTCTTCCAATGCCTCAATCTTCTCAGGAAGGTATTAGATGAGATATTTTAATGTTGGCAAAACTGATTTAATCATGGTCTACAGGTCACTTATAGTGAGTCCAACCTTCAGTAACACATCTTGGTGCAGCTTCAGTACAAGCAAAGAACATATCCTAACTCTCCGGCATAACTAAATCAAGCCAGCAAAATAACTGGTTTCACTGTCACATGTGTGTGAGCGATCAGGAGAGGACATCCCTCATCCCCTCCATCAATCACTCACTTAAATTTTACAGTGTTAAATCTACACTTAGAGTTAAATTTAACACCGAGTTTATTTGGTTCTTATCAGAATTTGTGTCAATTTAACTCTTTCCATAGTGTTAAATTTTCAAAGTAGAATTTAACTCGAAACAGAGTTAGAAATCAACACTGACTAACACACAGTGTTAATAAAACTTAACACTGTACAGTGGTAATAAAACTTAATACTGTACAGTGGTAATAAAACTTAACACTTCAAGTCAAGTGTTGAGAGTAATTATGACTCTAAGCAGAGTTAATAAGGTACTTCACTGTGGTGACAAATCAACTCTGATTCTTATGCTTTTCAACACTGCATTGAGTTATTGATGGTTAACACTGGAGGTTCATATACCTCCAATGAGTGTTAATTTGAGTGACCTTCACTCAACAGGAAGTAGTTCTCATTCATGGTGTTCAATTCAATTCAATTCAAAAATACTTTATTTATCCCAGAGGGAAATTAGGTTGATTTATGACCAACAACACAAACTTAAACTTGACTTAACGAACCAACCTAAACAAAACAATTAGAACAACTAAATTTTACTCCCGTGAACTTCTTTAATAGTCATAAACAAACACATCATTTCCACAAGATTACCCAGCATTCCTTGCTGAGAAAATACTGGTCTGTCTGACATGAGGTGGAAGAGGGTGGGGCTTTTTCAGAATACTTCTTTCAACACTGCATGGTGTCATATAACAACACTGTTAAGTGTTATATAAGACTTAACCATGGGCGGAGCTTATTTAACACTGTCCAGCGTTGAAACAACACTGAGGAAATCAACTCTGAATTAACTCCAACACTGGGTGTCAGTTTACTCAGAAAGTGTTAAAATAACACTGGGGGGAGTTAAATTGACTCTGAAAAGTTCAACACTGACATTTTAACACTCTGGCTCAGTGGTGCATTTTGGTGGATTTGTTTTGAAGATGTCTTTCTAAGAAGATTTTTAGAAACGCTTCTTTTTGTTTGTTTTTATCTAAAAACTTGATACAGTAAAAAAAGTGTACATGTTAACTTTGCCTCATTTGAAGCATGAAAGCTCAAAACCTGAATTGTCATCGACACTGAGAAGTCGACAAATCAAGGCTTTTTCATGACTAAGATGCCCTTTCCACCCCACTCCCACAGGTAGTGACTGTGATGAAGAAGATGTGGAGTTTGAGGCGTCTGACAGCGACGAGTCGTGGACCACAGAGAGCGCCATCAGCTCCGAGTCTATCCTGAGCTCCATGAGCATGAACGGAGGAGACGAGAAGCCTTTTGCTTGTCCTGTTCCAGGCTGTAAAAAGAGATACAAGGTATATTCTTTTTTTTTTTTTTTTTGAAAAAACAAAGTCTGGGCGATGTTTTGAGCCCACCTCTTAACACCACAAGAAAACTAGAGACAGAAACGAGGGAAACAATTTGGTTTCTTTCCACTAAAATGAGTCAAACGGTCTTTTTGTCGACAGTGGAAATGAGGGGCTTTTTTGTTAACAGCACAGCAACTTAGATGCATACATACAGTCCACTTTAGTGATATGGAGTTTTATAGGATTTTCCGTCCACATCTGGTGTGTGCGGTTGGGATAAAATCTGAGCTGCCAGAGAAAATTACTTTGCTGACGTGAGTGACAGAGTTATAGGAAATGACTTAGTCTGAGGTTGAAGGCAGCAGTTAGCATGTGTTTGAGACCAGAACCTCTTCTGTTGACTGATAGCTCTTTTGGGTGTCCAATTAAAAAAATCATGCAATATAAGATATTGTATAATATACCTGATATTATGCACTAGCGTGGTGTTCTTTTATCTTTGAGTTAATATTGTTTAATAAGGATTCAAATTTAAAAACAAATGTCTATAAAATTATTAAATTTGGATAATTTATTTTCCTAAAGGCATCTTTAATGTGTTTTATGTCTTACCATACCCAAGACCAGATGAAATAAAGTAGACTGGAGACGGGCCTTGTCTCTTAAAGGGATCTAAGCTTACTTCAAAATAAGTGGGGTTCAGTAGAAACGTTATGAACAACTAATATCTTACCTGTAGTAGATAGCCCTTTAAGCAGCCTTAGTTTGGAGAAATAGACTTAGTTTTAATCTAGTTTTATTCTAACCAAACTGATGAACAGTTAGTCTGAGCAAAGACCAAAATTAATTGTTTTGAAATTAATTTAAAATGTTTCACATGAACAATATTTAATAAATCTTGATCCTACCGTCAGCTTGCTTCACGCAGTTCATTTAGAACAGTGGTTCCCAAACTTTTTAGACCCGTGTGTACCCCCTGAGCCATTTTGTCAGAGCACTAGTACCCCTAATGATGATCAGCCTAATGATGATTCTCCAAAACTATAATGTACTACAACTGATTATTGAATGGAAGTTATTTATTTAACCCCCTAGAACATTTAATTCTCAGCCATTTTATTTTTTTCAACTCCAATTAAACATAAAGATAAAAATGTTGGCTTGAAAGTGAATAAGTAATTAAATAAATAAACCAGGTAACGGCAGGTGAAGGAAGCAGCTGTGTCCAAAATACACTGTTTTGCCAAAATACGTCAGAAACTCACCCAAATGAGCAAATTCCACGTTTTATACTGGATTCCATTTTGTGTTAATTCCATGATTCTGTCTGCAATTTATGCATTGCGGAAATCATACAACCCTACAAATCTCAGTCCTGTTTTTGTTTTATTTTTTTACACACCTGGGAATTTTTTCCATGTACCCCCTGTAATATGCTCGCGCACCCCTGGTTGGGAATCACTGATTTAGAAGTAATATACTGATAGTCCTGCAGGAAGGGCAGTGACTTTTTTCTCATAGTAATGTGATTTTATTCTCATAATAAAATAAAATCTTGTAATGTGGCCCCAATACTCTGTCGAAATACAGGGGTTGGACAATGAAACTGAAACAGCTGTCATTTTAGTGTGGGAGGTTTTATGGCTAAATTGGACCAGCCTGGTGGTCAATCTTCATTAACTGCACATTGCACCAGTAAGAGCAGAGTGTGAAGGTTCAATTAGCAGGGTAAGAGCACAGTTTGACTCAAAATATTGCAAAGCACACAGCAGGGTTGAGCTTCCACAGAAACACAAAGAAGTGTTGTTTTAGCTCAACAAACATTTAATTTCTGTGCTCATGTTTTTAAACCCATTTTGCATAAAGTGGCATTTTTTTCAAAAAGGATTTATTGATAATGTTGAATATTTCGCACACAAAAAACAATTGCACTTAAAATTGTGCTTTGTTGTAGAGAGGTTGTAATATTATTGTATTGCAACTTGTTCAGAACTGGTTGAGGTGTGAAATAAAACTGCAACGGAGTTTGAAATAAAATATCCGAGTCTGGTTGGAAATTTGGGAGCAGGACTTTGGGGGAAACATATAGAAATTTTCTTATAAACCAAAAGGGGTTTATAAGAATTAATTCATAAGAGAATTAATAATTCTATTATAAGAGAATTAATTCAGTTTGGGAACCACTGAATAAATTCTCCATTTAGTACCTGTCGTAGTTTTCCAACTCTCTAAAACTGCTTTCAACTTGTCTTGTTTCAGAACGTGAACGGAATCAAGTATCATGCCAAGAACGGCCACCGAACCCAGATCAGGGTGCGCAAACCTTTTAAGTGCCGGTGTGGGAAGAGCTACAAAACGTCTCAGGGTCTCCGCCACCACACCATCAACTTCCACCCGCCCGTCTCCGCTGATGTTTTTCGAAAGCTGCAGCAGTAGGAGGCTGAGTGGAAGTCCCTCAGGTCGCACCGGCACCCATCTGAACGTGACTGTCACCAGCAGCAGTCCCTGACTTTACCCCTCACCTGTCAGCCTTTTGCTTTTATTTGACCCTTATTCCAGTTTGCAACAACACTAGGGTTTGATTGCATGACTTATTATTTATCTTTAATTTGTATTAAAGGTCTTTCATTTTTTAGTTCAGTATTTTTATATTTTGCACAATGAAAGGATCATTTAACTGACTTTCTTTTTTTTTTTAGTCGCCCTTGTTGCTGAGGGGAAGCTGTGGTGTCAAACTGTCTCTGCTCAGACAACGTTTGATAGATGAATGTTGTAGCTTTATAATCCATCAGCCTTGGTGTGAATAAGTTGTTAAAAAACAATTCTTACCAATTATCTCAGGTAAATTTCTTCTAGCATTTTTTATTTTTTATTTTTTGCTCCGCAAATCTCCAAGTGTTGCAGAAGCAGTGATGATTTTCTTAGTTTTGTTGTCCCTCGTTGGTTTTTGAATCACTTTCTTCTTGACTAAAAAGTCTTAAAGCACTTTTTTTATAGATGTTGCCAAGCAGAAGAGCATTTCACAGACATTTCTTTCTATTGTATATATATTGAGTGGACACTAGCACGTAGTTCATGTCCAGTGTTGTCAGTATTGTGAGATTTCCGTGTGAACAGTAGCTGCCTTGGATTGTAAAGCATTCCAACATTGTGCGTTTGAACAGTTTCTGGAGGCTGGTCTGTTTGCTCACAGTGTGGTCATGATGACTGCGTTCTTATTAATAGGAAATAATTGTCCATAACCTAGTCATAAATTCAGCACATTGATATTGAGTCTTTGAGAATCACCTGCAATGATTATTTTGTGCCATGATAACAACATTTTTCATTCTAATAATAATGACAATGTTATGAACAGAAAAAATGTGAAAAGAATAGAGAAAATCCAGATTTAAAAAAATTAAATAAACTGATTTTTAAACTATTTTATTTAAGTGAAAATAGCATCAAATAAATCAAATGCTGATATTTTATTGCATAAAAAATGCTTATTTTTAAATAAAAGTTGAGATTAAGGGGTGTTTACCACTGCGCCACCTTTTCTTCATCAGCCAAATGTTTTAAAAGCATTAGCTTAATACAAAATGTACATTTTTGCCAGGTTTATTATTTTTACCAAAGAAGCTTTTGATAAATTAGATTTTTATGCACTGTTAGAAACTTGTTGCGGACGCATAATTTGGTGCGTTTATTTAGTTGTTTTTAGATTAAAAACTCATATGAAGCCAAAAAATGCAAAGTGTGAGTGTGAAATTGGAGTTTAAGGATTAGGTACAGGACAAAAGGAGATCTTGTCTACAACAGATGAACAGATTTTGAAAAAAAAAATGTCTTTAAGTAAATAAAAACTAGAGTTGATATTATGCGTTGTACTGTATGCCAAATCTTTGGGAGTTTGTACAGAAACAGGAAAGGTTTATTTTGTTTCTGCAACTTTGTGCCTAAATGTACAAATTAAGATTGTTGGCAAATATTTCCACTTCAGTTTAAGATGAGTTTGAGCTTGAAGGTGTTTTGAATGGTCTTTTAGTGTTTAACTTTATCACAACATTTCTGACCCACCACATCAAACTGAGGATTAAGTCAAATTTGGTCAAAATGCCTGAAGCACATTTTCAGCTTCCTGCTTTTGAAGCTGTATTTTCATCCCTGGATCATCCTGGTATCATGAGCGATTCCTGATAATTGCCTTCATTTGTCTTCCCATATAGGTAAATCTATTAATGTTTGGTCTAAACAATACTTGGATATTAAAATTCACCAGCTGGAAAACAAGGAGCTCGCAGAGAAAATGACAAAAATGTAATGTTTTTCTGCTCAAAATCATGTTTTTGTAAGTACGCCTCAAAAAGGTGCTTCAAAAAATACTTAAGATCATATTCAGATATTTCATTGAAATACAGGTATTCATTATATTTTGACAAAATGCAACTGCTTGTTTTAACCAATGCTGCCTGTTTCATTACTTTAAGACTCAATTCTCAGTTCGACGGGTCATATTTGCTTTCTTCAGTTTTCCTGGACCAAGTTAGCATTTTTGTTTTAGAAATGTTTTCATTTTTAATCCATTTCCGCTAAATGTGACGCTCTAAACAATTTTTCTTACCATAGGTGAATCATGGACCATAAAGTGTTCTATTTTCAGATAAAATAAATCATTGCCAATTATTCCTGTCCTGTTTTATGCAGTATTTCAACAATTTTATGGGAATGAGATTTAGCTGTTGAATAAAATCATCTTATCGTGAATGTTTTTTGTTAAATCTCTCCAACTCAGCTGAGAATTCTGGCATTATTGTGCTGTCAGCAGTCTTGTACAGCGAATGTATTGTCACCTTGTAAGTGCATTAAATTTATTTTTGTGAGGTTTGTTTTTGTGTGAAACAAAAATAATAAAATAATTGTACTGTATTTCTTTAAAAAAAAAATAAGCTGCTTCATGTAAACATTTGTTATAAATTTTACAATAAAAGTTTGTTTCCTCTGACTCTAGTTTAATAACTTGTTTCGGACACAATTCGACTTCAAAGAGACTTTTATTTGTTCATTTTAGATACATGAAACTCACTAAACTAATGAAAGATTTGTTGTTTTTAATGAATGAAATAACTTATTACTGCAACAGAAAAAGAGCAAAAGAAAAAGAATTGAACAAAAAGCTTTGCATGCACTGATTAGCTGACATGAAGAACATTGTTTTAAGAGACAATCAGAATCAAAACAAAAAAAAAAGAAACCTATTAAAAACAAATCTACATAATGCACAAAAAGTATCAAGGCGGTCACAATATTGTTGTCTTTAAATCGTCTAAAATAAATGATCTGAAGATATACTGTATAATCATGTATGGATATAGTTACTGAAGATTTCTCCCTGACTGAATATAGTGCACCGAAGCTGCTCTCTAGAAACCGATGACTTGAACAGCAAAGCAAAGAGGGGGAAGCATTTTTATGTTTTTTTTTAATGTCAGTTTGGTAAACACTCAGCTCTTTCCCTGATAAGTTACATCCTGTGATCTAAGAAAACCAAGTTTATTTTAAATCAGTAAAATATATATTTATGCGTAAAACAGTCTTCATCTTAAATTTGAAACAAAGGGAAATTTTTAAACAATGAAAAAAAAAAAAGATTCTTAAGCCCTGCATTACAAACGGAATTTGAAACGCTTGTTAATTGTCGTCAAAGTGAGAAAGCAAAAGTTGGAATTGTCCTTAAGAGAGGATCTTCACGCGGTCACATGCAGAGGAGAGTTCAGGGTGACTCGTTTCAGTGGTTGACAGAAACATGGCGGACTGGATGTGCTGATCTTCCTGTTCCCTCAGTCGAAGTTGAGCAGGTGGCCGTCGAAGTGGGTGAGCACGTGGTTCTCGAACACCTTCTGGTCGCAGTCCAGCGGGAACTGCTCGCTGCACATGGGGCAGATTTTCCAGTGGCTCTCCACGTGCTCCTCGAACTTGCTCTGGTCGTAGTTGGGTGGGAAGATGACTTCGCAGAGCGGACACCGTTTCATGTCCATGCTGCGAAACGGGAAGAGAGAAAGAAAAGAGAGGTTTTAGGTAGTGGCCGGGCAATGATCTGAGCAAAACCACAAGTGTGGGGCTAATAAAGAGCATCTGTCTGATGCGAAGTGGGTGGCCTGCTGTTTAACAAAGGCCAACAAATTTGGGTGTGTGGTGCTAAACATGTTAGACAAGTTCCAACACGCAGGCTGGGGTTGTGGTGAACCTGGGCTGCATTTATGGGAGATGTGGGGTGGGGGGGGGTCGTTACCTGGGATCAAAGCAGAAGGCATTTTGTCCATCATTCACAAATGAGCTACGAGTCTCTGTTGCTGCAGGCTGCTCAATGGTATTAACCTAGAAGAATGAAGGGAAACATTACAATCACATTTATTTTTATTTTTTAATGTACAGGGAGCTGTGCACAGGTTGCAGTGCAGGAGAAGAAAAGGTCCTCTGTGATCGCCCAAACCTGTCTCAAGAAAAGAGACTGTAGAACTGTGGATTATATCAAGAATGCTGGTGCCAGAAAGTCATACAGTGGTTTGAACAGATATATAATCAAGTATTACCATGTTTATAGTATTTCTATTCAGAGAGGCATGAAAATATTTAGGTTTCCTATGGGGGGGCTATGACAGAAAATAACAGAACCACTGGGTTAAGGTTTAAAGGGATCCACGATTAGTTGTAACATTAAACTTTATTTGATAAACATATATTAACTGTAAAACACTGTATTCAGTTTTTATAATTTTTAAACTAAATTTTTTAAAAATATATTACATGTACTCAGCCTTTTAATTTACATGCAAAGCATGTTGGAGGACAACAGAGCTGCTTCATGGAAGAAGAACCCCAGCTTAACCTGTTAGCGTTAGCGCCGACGCTATATTGCCTTATTAGTTCGGTGCTAGCATGTCAAACAAACAAGCTAATCTGAGGTCCTCCATCCCCTTTTTTCAGCTGCAGACTGAGTGGTTTCTACCTTCTCCTCTCTTCAACGCTCTCCGGTTTCATTTAAAAGAGACGATCATCAGATATTGTCCAACATTAACCTTCAGGGTGGATATAGCTCACAGCCTCGCACCGAGGACTTATCCACATCATCATTTACCCAGAATGCTTTGTGTGTAAATAAAATAGCTCAGTCCCTGTAATATATTTTTAAAATTTTAGTTTTAAAATGATAAAAACTGAACATCCTACAGTATTTTTACAGTCTTTTTTTTACAGTTAAAATAAATGTTTATCAAATAAAGTCTGATGTTACAACTAATCATGGATCAATTTAAAAGAGAAACCATCTTTTTGGAAAAAGTGTTGAGGACAACGGATGGTATTTAACTGTTTTTGTATCTAATATCCACAAAAATCCAATGTTATAAAAAGCAATTGAAATAGAAAAAAGGGTTGTTTTTAATGAAAATAAGTATCAGCTTATTATGACGTTATTCCGATTTTATACTAAAGTGTACATAAACTAAACTAATAACTGATGATGTGTGAATATTAGTCTTACATTGTTATTTTCCTCTGACTCCTCGTGGTCTTCTGGCCGGCTGTGATTGCGGGTGGGTTGGATGCAGACCACATTGCTGTCCCAGGAGGGTGGGCCAACAGGGGGCAGCTTAAGCGGCTGATCATCTGAGAACTCCTCCTCCTCAGCCTCATCTACGTACAGCACATTCGTAACAACTGTTAATAAAAAAATACAATGGCAAAATATATGTTCCCTGCAGAAAGGTTTTACCTTTTGAGTCTGAGGCAGAGTATGGGTTCCCAAAGTGCAGCTTGCTAGGACTCTGAGACACCAGCAGAGGGGTGGGGGTATCATGGGCGTAGGGAACAGGATACTGGAGGATTAAAGGCACACTGGGCAGGTCCTCCAAAGTGATTTTCTCAGTGGGCCCCTGATCATCTTTCCTGTTGCTACTCGTCTGGAGATCCTGGGGAGCACAAAGGCAGTGATCAAAACAAATTGCTGCAGTGGACACATTTCATGAGAAAGTCTGTTAATGTAAGAAATATATGACTGTGTTGTATCACAGCAAGTCTGTAGGCTGGGGGTCAAACTCAGCTACACGAAGGGGCCAAAAATCCAAACTTGGACCAAGAGGAGGACAATTTCTGTCAATATTTATTGAAGAAATGTTATATAACAAAATACCTGTAAGGAATTACAAATGACTTTTTCTAAATGATGTTTTATGTTCCATTTAGAACATGCATAACCTAAGAAATTTAAATAATAGATAAAAAAGATAACATTTAGAAAAACTCATCATTTGCATTCATTTTTGATGCCTCTCTTATTCTCTATCAACAGCTTGTTCATTTATTATTTCTTAAAGGTACATTTTATCACAATTCAGCAAATCAAGTAAAAAAAATGCTTGTTAAAACTCATTAAAATAAGAAAAAAAATACAGATAAAAGATAATTACAGTCAATTCTGTGTTTCTCCTTCCACACCAAAATCAAATATTACTGAATAATTCAAACTTTATTATTATGACAAATAGTCAGCTTTCATTAGAAGACTGCGCTAAATACAAAAAACTAATTTAAATTTAAAAGGTATTACTTTTAGGGCTGGATAAAATGTTAACGAGGGCCAAATCTGGCCCGCAAGCCTCGAGTTTGACACATGTGCTCTAGGCTCTTCTTTTTATTCTTACACAACCAGTTTAATTAGCTCCTAATTAAAACGAACTTGTGAATTTTAATAAAGTAAAAGCCTGTTTTAATAATGTCATTTGATGACGCCAAGTTAATTTACAGTCTAAACCTCAAATCGTGTGACTCCACTTTTCTGAACTGTACCAGCATTAGCTGGTATTTTAGGTCTGGAAGAACCTTAACTGTGGTCCAAAGTAATGGAGTGGAATTTAAGAACTCATTTAGTTTGCATCTACAATTAGAGGCATTTTAAACACAGACTGCACTGAATGAGGGAAAATGGCAGGAGCATGGCATGTTTGGGGGAATTTTTAGAGAGGTCTATAAAAGACAGAATAAAAGTTGTCACTAACCCCCTCCAGTTTTTCTTTCTCCCTCACGACAAGCGCAAGTGTGTCCTTCAGCTCCTTCAGCTCCCGCCCTTTCTCAGCGACCTGGCCCTGGACATAAAAACAGAGAAGTCACATCTTCTATTCTTCCTCTTAATGTTCTGCTGATTGAAAAACGCGTCACTGAAATACAGTCAGTGTTTGACTTTAATTGATCCCAGCCATAAATGGTTTTCTTTAGCTAAAGTCTGATTTATGTACAATACTGTTCAAAGTAAAAATAACCTGTTTGAATTCCTCTGAGACATTAAGCAAATATCTGCCTGACCTGAGCCAAGCACAGCATTAGCCGTGCAACCAGAGAGGACTCCCCCCGAGCCCAGCTTTGCTTGTCTCCAGAGCCTGACATAAACAGCAGTAAAATGTTGTCTCACAGACAGGCCCGCTCGTAAACAACACTGTCAGAGCAACCATGTTCAAGGGAGACGATCGCATCAAAGTCTCAATGCTTGAGCTAGTCCAGCCAAACGCAGTGGTAAAACACTTTGAACTGCTTTGAAGACAGCAGAACATCGCTGTCGGCCTGCGTCATGCAAAGCTTCCTGAGCTCTAGCTGCACCGACCTTGTAACGATCTTCTGACTCGGCCAGCTGCAACTTCAGATTCTCGTTGGTCTTCAGCTGCTCCTTAAACTTCAACTCCAGCTTGGCCAACTCGTCAGCAAACATGCAGCTACGCTCCTTTTCTTCCTGTGGAGGGACAAGCAGGAACCAACCGTTTTCCATCACATCATTTCATATCTTCAAACTACAGAAGCTTACTGTATTAAGCAAAATAACTCAATATATGTGACCCATCACATCAAAACGAGGATTAAGTCCAAAAGTGAAATATGGAGAAATAGGCAAATATAGTAATTTGATATAAAACACTTACAAAAATTGTGTTTCGACAAAATATAACAAATAAATGCCTTATTAATGTTTCATTTGAATGAACTGTGTGAAATATAATTATAAAAAAAATTTCAAGCACTTTTTTGAGCAGTAACAACAAAAAGCCTGATTTTGACAAGTAGGGGTCTCTGCAGAACATGTTGTCCTGTGGGCGGAGACGTCCCAAGTTGTCCCAAGTTGTGATTGGCGGAGGTCTTAATGTGGGCGGAGATGTCCCAAGTTGTAAATAGCGGAGGTCTTAATGTGGGC
>JAUBOC010000050.1:7160837-7176701 GCA_032275365.1 Anablepsoides cearensis | reverse complement strand
TAGGTGGACTAGATTTTATTTTAAATAATGTATATATCCTTATTTTAAACAACAACAACAACAACAACAACAACAACAACAACAACAACAACAATAATAATAATAATAACAACAACAACAATAATAACAACAACAACAACACCAATAATAATAATAACAATTTTAATAACAACAACAACAACAATAATAACAACAACAACAACAACAACAACAACAATAATAATAATAATAACAATAACAATAATAATAACAATAATAATAACAATAACAATAACAATAATAATAACAATAACAATAATAATAACAATAAAATATTATTATTTTTGACAATTCAGAAAACTGCAAAATCAGTCCAACCACAAATCATGTAGTGACAATTTTCAAGCTTTTTTGATCAGCAAAAATTTAAACCAATATTGTCTGGAAATTATTAGCACTTGGACCATGTGTTAGCAATCACTCTCATCTACTACCACACCAAACTGTAGCACATTATCTGTAAAAATTGGCTAAATTGTAGCCGTTTTTGTGTTTTTTTATACAATTGGCTTTGACAGCCATCGTGAATTGAATTGAGCTTAAATTTTAATCAGTTCTAGAAGAACATCCAAAGATTATTTCCTGAAATTTTTATTAAAATCCACCCTGTAGTTCATTAAATATTTTGCTAACAGCCTAGACGGGCATGAAACATGAGGTGAAGTGTTTTCACCTGAGGATACGCCATAAGAAAAAGAAGGCGTGTTCCACCTGCACAGGACGAGCCGACCAATCACAGAGCAGCTCTGGTTTCCGCGTTTGTCCCGCCTCTTGAGGTGAGAGCTCGTGCCTTTTAGCTCCTGAAAACAAAAGTCAGGTTTGGTGTTTTTAGCCGGATATCAGAGCGCGTCACACCCCGGGCCTGCTGCTGCTTTCTTCTTCACCAGGAGCCTCAGGTGGGCCTAAAGACTCTGGACTAGTTTTTACAGTCCCTCACACACTGACCTCACTTTGTCCCGCTGGTCCAAGAAGACAGTCCTGCAGTCATCATTATGGACCTGGACAGGTAAGGGACGGACAAAAACGTATTTTTTTTATTATTAAAATGCACACGTGCTGCTTTGAAAAAGTTAACAGCGGTTTATTTTCTGCATGACTTCATCAGATACACATTTTAAACAAAAGTGAAAGCGTGGTGTCCCTGCAGGGGGGGAAGGAAAAGGCTTTCCGCTCATCTCAGACTTAATTATTCAGAATTTATTATTTCATATTCTGTAGTTTGATCAGGACTCTGAAACAATTTCAACCATATTTTCTCTTATTTTAAAAAATCTTACTGGGTCTCAAAAATTAAATTTCTTTAAACAGACTATTTCAACGAATGATACTTGTTTGAAATGATGCAGACCAGACTGAGTCCATCTCATATTTGTAAAAATATATTGAACAAAACAAATAGCAGAATATTTACACTTTGAGATAAATGAAGCCTAAAGTAAAAAAAAAAAAAAAACCTCAACCTTTAGGTATTTGCACTGTTAAATTGTCTGTTAGATGCAGACCGTTAATTAATCTCTCTGCAGTAACCTGCCCTAAATCTTGTGTTATTTATTTTAATAAAGACTTTACTGTGTGTCAGAGAGCTGCATCTGATCCTTATTTTCCATACATTTCAAGTTAAGTCAAGTTTATTTATATAGCACATTTAAAAACAATGCTTCACATATTGCAACTATTAAAAACAAAGCATTACAGACAATACACAAATAATGATAAACAGACCAAATAAATAGGGTAAAACAACTCTCATACTACATTAAAAACTCTTGAAAAAAAGTTTAAAAGTTTACATTTGAACATTTGTAAAAACATGATCTGGACCAGAAGTCATGTCTGTCCATGATTTCACACAGGCAGCCCTGCCTACGATTAGTCATTCTGCTGCACAGACTTCATGCACACATTGCAAAACTTTTCAAAAAGTTAACCACTATAAGTGTTTTTTAAAAAACTTTAATTAGTAAATGTCTGAATAAAAATGATTCAGGCTCATGTTGGTCAAAGTTGCAGGAAGAGCAGCAGGTTGCAGCAGTTGTGCTTCTGCACTCATGCTGTAGTTGTTAAGACTGAGATGCTTTGTTCACCGTTACTACAGCCCAGTTAGTTTGTGCTCGTGCAGAGGTGGTAAATTGGGCTGAAGTTTGATGAGAAACAGCCCGGGGCAGAGCTGTTGGCTCTCTGACAGGATGACTTTGCTGCAACAACAAAGCTCCCTGCCTCTTCCTGTTCTCCTGTCGACTCAACAGTAAACGATTGGTGGTGGTGGTGCCAAACGAGGTGTCGGTGGCCTCCCGCCGGGTGTTCAGCAGCGAGGATGAGGCGTGGAAGAGCTACCTGGAGAACCCGCTGACCGCCGCCACCAAGGCCATGATGAGCATCAACGGAGACGAGGACAGCGCGGCGGCTCTGGGGCTGCTGTATGATTACTACAAGGTGCAAACAGCTCACCTGGCAGCTCAACAGATGAACAGGAAACGTTCAATTGTTTGTTTATTAGTGTGAATGATGATTGTGTTCTTGTTTAAAAAGTGTTTTTGTAATCCAAATACTTCTGCAAACTTTGATAATTTAGCTTTTCAGCTCATCCTGGAGATCCATGCTGTGACTTTTTGTGACTCTTATTTCAGAATATTTTAATGTTATTTGTATGAATATTTTCCCATAAAATGTACTGAGATCTTTAGAATTACTTCCCAAACATTATTGTGCTTCAACATATCTGCTCTGCTTTGGTCTTCTTATGCTACTTTTAGCTTTTAACTAGCTTTTTGCTTCTTTCAGCTAGCATTTTGCTGCTCCTTGTTGGCCTTTTGGTGCTTTTAACTTTTAGTTTGTCTTTTCCTTCTAGCCTTAAGTTACCATCATGTCTCTTTAACTAAATTATAGCAGCTTTTAGTTACCATTTTGTTGCTTTTAACTTTAAGTATGTTTTTCCAACTTCTAGCTTTTAGTTAGCATTTTGTTACTTTTAGCTTTTGGTGAACCATTTGCCTCTTTCAGCTTGCATTTTGTTATTTTTAGTTTAAAGCTATCATTTTATAACATTGTTGGCTTATTTATGTTTTTAACTTTTGCATTTTGTTATTTTTAGTTTAAAGCTATCATTTTATAACATATTGTTGGTTTATTTATTATTTTTAACTTTTACTATGTTTTTCCTACTTTTAGCTTTTTGCTAACTTTTTGCTGCTTTTAGCTAACATTTTGATACTTTTTGATGCTTTTCACTTTCAGTATGTTTTTGCTTCTTGTAAGCATTGTGTTTTAGCTTTTTGCTACCTTTTTGCATTAATTAATTAATTCATTCATTCATTCATTCATTAAAACAAAAAAAAAATTATGCACAAAAAAACCATCTAATTAATCTATTTTGCTACTTAGTTATCTTTTTGTTACTTTTAGCTAAAGTTTTGCTACTGTATGTAGTGTTTTGCTTCTTTTAGCTCCGTGTTATTATTTAGTTTCTTTTATAAATTTAACTCCTCAGTTCTGGCCTCTTCATTAAATTCCAGCAGTCTTTCAGCACCCAGGATTATGTTTCTCATTTCTTAATATCACTTTCTTCTCTGATAGATTCCCAGAGAGAGGAAACGCACATCTAGTGGTGTTACTGACACAGCTGCTGTTGCGTCTCATAATCACGGCAGTCAGGACCTGCTGGATCCCAGCTGTCACACTCTGAGGTCCATGCCCGTCAACCTCTCCCTGAACAACGGCGCCTCTGTGGAACTTCACGGCTCCAAGCAGGGAGCGCTGAGCCTCGCAGGAGATCCCAGAGGAGGAGGTGGGAAGGGTGGGGGCGGTGCACCGCTCGCTCTGGTCAAATCAGAAGATCAGGGCTCCGCGGCAGTCCCCTGTTCTGGTGGCTCTTATCAAGAAGACCCTAAAGGGCAGCTGAGGATGGTTTATGAGCAGAACCGCTATGATCTGGGCCTCAGTGGTTACCTGAAAGATGAACAAAGCAGCACTCCAGACAGCACATATGAGGGATCTGTGGAGGAAGAGGTTAGACTAACTGAGGAAAGACTGGTTCAGGTGGTTTTATGTTTGCTGTAAACCAGTGGTCCTCAATCCTGGTCCTCGAGGGCCACTATTCTGCATGTTTTAGCTGTGACCCTTGAGAACCAGGGCTGAAAACCCTGGGTCACGTACAGTTTATAATCCCCCGACTGGATGTGTGTTTACATTTTATTATGTCTTTTACAGATTTATCAGAGAAGTTCTTCCTCAGGAGCAGATGCCTCCAACTATAACCTACCAGCGTAAGTTAGCATTCACACACACGACGAATAAATGTGCAAAGTTTAACAATTACATGTGCAGAAGAACACAGATTAAAATAGGCAGAATAGGAGCTAAAAGCAGAGCAACACAAGCTAATAGCAGAAGAACACAAATTAAAAGCAGAATAGTAGCTAAAAGCAGCATAATAGTAGCTAAAAGCAGAAGAAAACAAGCCAAAAGCAGCACAACATAGCTAAAAGCACACCAACACAAACTAAAAGCAGAACAGTAGCTATAAGCAGCAGAACAATTGCTAAAAGTTTACAATAATAAAACACATGCTAAATCTAAAATGAGTAAAACTAGTGTTAAGCTAAAAGTAGCAAAAAAGCTAAAAACTTTAGTTAGCATAAGAAGAGAAAATAGAGCAAGTATGCTGAAGGGAATTTCAAACAGAACAATACTTTGAAGAAAGTAAAAAAAAGCTCAGTATGTTTGTCTCATGGCACATTATTCCTAATCAAGCTGAACATTTTAAGATGATTAAATGCAGATATAGTTTGACTAAATAAAGGAGGAACTATAAACATGAAATGAGAAGTTTGATCGCTGATTTAGTATTAATTCACATCCAGCTCATTCAGGAAATAGATTCTATGACTTTTGTTTTTTTTTTATGCATCTGTGTCACTTTTCAAAATTTTCATCTTTATTTACAAATATACAAATATTCCTCATAGAAATACACTGTAGCTGTGTTTCCATCAATGTTTTTTAATGCGCATTTTGAAGTATCGCATCAGAAAAGGTTAGTGGAAACGGCTTGATTCAAAAAAAAATCTAATTTGCAGAAAAGTTGATACACTCGCTTGAGGGTTTTTAGAAAAAACAGTTAATGCACAAAAGGAGAGATGGAAACACATTTGCTGAACAAGTTCTGACGTAGCGAACATTTAAGTCACATAGCTGATAGGGGTGTAACAATACATCGATCTATATCGATATATCGATTTGAAGGGTTCATGATTCAGCTATATCGTGGCAAAATGAAAATCGTGATCTATATCGTCATCATAGTCTGGATGACAGTCGATATTATATGCCCATCTAACACAGTCATTGTGTTAGATGGACATATGATATTGCATTATATCGATCGCAGACTTGTGAATTGAATTGAATCGAAATCGTATCGTGACAGACTTTATGATATCGAGAAATATCAAATCGTTATCTGAACATATTGATGTAATATCGTATCGTGATGAAGCTAGTGATTTACACCCCTACCCCTTATACATGTAGTGCTGCACATCTTGTTTAATAGTTTAGAGTTTGCATTGCTAATTTTTAATTAGCAGATATATCGGTTAGCAAAGCTAACATTTTGTTTAGCTCTGCCCATTTCTGTTTCATTGCTATAATCTAGTTTACCATGTAATTCTAAACAGTGTAGTTATTATCTGTTAGAAAGTGACAAAACCGTCATGGACTAATGTAAACTCTCTCAACAGTTAAGCCTTTTTAAAATTTTTGCACTCGTTGCACAGAACAGGAAGTCTTGGCTCAAATATTGATCATCAATTTATTTGTTACACTTGAATCTACTAAATGAACGGACTTAAATGAAACTCAGTAAAACTTTATTCACGATGTACACCACAGCTATTCAGCCACAGCAAATGCAAACATGGCTACATCACAGTCAGTTTTACAGACATTCAGCTATTAAATTTGGTGTTTTAGTTAATAAATCACGTGGAACCAAGGATCAAGTTGCAAGTGGTGCAGTGAGAACAGGGGCGTGGCATATTACATTACTGAAGATCTGCTGCCTCTCCACATTGTGGCAAAATTTACAGTTTACCATTTTAACCTGTTAAGATAAAGACGTTTGATTAACTGGTGATTTGTAAGTAATATTTTAGAGCACTGGGTAACTGATTTAGAGTCAACAATCACTTCTAAATAAAAACTAATATGTGCTAATTTTAATCAAAAGAGTGAATGAAGGCATATATTGGTTGATGAAATGATTTTAGTAGCCTGCTTGGTTAGAAAAGGTGCAATAAATGTAAAACTCATTTATCTCATCTGAATTGATTACATCGCTCAGCATCCAAATCCTACTTTTCAACATTTTTATGCACTTGTTGAAGCCGGGCGTATTACGGTATAGCCTCTGTCTGTACGTTGTCCTGTGCATAACTTCTGATACGCTCAAAATAATTTAACGAAACTTCATATACATATTCATCATGACTCAGAGACTTGTACACATTTCATCATTGCAGCTTCAAGATGAAGGTCAAAGGTTATAGAAGGTCTTTTGATTGTTCGGGCTATTGATGTATAATAGTTTGTTGACAGGTGTATAAGGTGCAGTACTCCTGTTCTTCTGTTGCATTCTTGTTTTAGATTCATCATTAGGAAGCTTGTTTGATGTCACTGAACTCAAATGCTTTAATGCATGTGTTAATGTCAGCTATCCTCTGGTATAACCTTATCTCACTAGTTGAAAGAATAAAGATAAAAATCTTCATCTTAATTCATATTGAAGCAGCAGAAGAACAGCTTCATATTTCCATTTCCTGTGATAAAATGTCGATTTAAGAATCTTTATATTTTCACCTGCATTGACAGTCATTTTGAAACGGTGGTAAAGATTTTGCTTTAATGTAAAAGTAAAAGGTTTCCATGCTTCTTTGTTAAAGGCAAAAATCTCAGAACCATCACTCGTATGGTAACTCAGATATGGGTTTGCTTCATTTGTTCTCTTATTGTGGTGGTTTGTGATGCATTCTAAAGCCCACCGCTCGTTGTTTTCTTGTTCCTGCTGTTGTAACTTTTGGCCCCGTCTTTTGCTTCGAGCAGACTGCCCACGAGGACAGAGGAAGGAAAACTTCTAACACCCAACTTGGCTCTTCTCCACTGGCTTCCTGTAACCTCAGGGATTAATTATAAGACTGTGTTGGTTAACTACTTGGCACTCATATGTCTCGCACCTGGTTATTGTATAATGCCAAGCTTTTAACCCTATATGTACCTGAACCAGAAGCAGCTGTTCTTGTATTGAAACAACCCCCAAACAAAACCGTTTCTGACGGCCTAAGAATAAAGTAGATTCATTACATTTATTCTTAATAGATCAGTACTTATGACTAAACACAGCAGGTTTTTAAGATAAAGGTTTTATCTAATTAATAAGCTATTGAATTTCTCCTTTCATTGCTTTTTTCTGTGTTACCTTAAAGCAGTGTTGCTTGTTCTTTGACAGCAGCTGTTAAAAATACCTTTTATTCTGGAGACTTAGGTACCTAAAAACAAAAATCCTGAAACATATGCTCCATAAAAGCTGATGTTATAAGAGTTTACTAATACAAAATGTATTTTTTGATATTATTTTATTTGAGCTTTTTTTTCTTTAATCTTCCTGTCATGATGTGTAAGTTTGCTTTTGTCTTTTTTTTTTTTTTTTTTTTCTCCAGGCGTGGGAGCTGCCAGTTCAGGCAAACTGACGTTCATGGTCGGAGGAGCAGAGGAGGAATTTAATGCAGCCAAAGAGCTTCTCAGCTGCATGGGAGCTAATGTGGTTTATTGTGGTCAAGTTGGAACTGGACAGGTGAGAGCAAATGAGTAAAATATCTGAGATTAATTTATTTAAAGTGCCTGTGACATGCATATCCTTCAAATACAAAAAGTCAAATAAACATCTTTATATTTAAGAAACTTGGCATAGTATACATGATTTTACCCATTTTCTAACATAACGGGCATATTTTCTTTTACATTTGGCTCAGCCAAAGTCAAACAGGAAGTGACATCAAAGGGGAACTCTTTAAGAAAAAGAACTCTCTGGTCTTTGTTGAAACAATATTTGAACTTTAACTCTTCGTCATCCATGGTGACTCAAAATAAAGAAACATTGTGTTAGCCATTGTGGCAATGCCCTGTTAACATGCAGACATTCCCCTTTGACATCATTTCCTGTTACTTCACATGCAAATATCTCAACAACTGTTCATCTCATCAGCATGAAACTTTTTTTTCCACAAAATGTCATTGATGTTCTCTTTTCATAAATACTTTCATGTTTATTACAAAATTTTTAAGTCACAGGCACTTTAAAGCAAAATTTCAAATCTTTTAAAGTGGGGTTCTGTGGAAAGGTTATGAACAGTTATTATCTTGTCTGTTGAAGATAGCTCTGAACAATCTCATTGTAGAGAAATAGAATTTAATTCTAACTCGACTGAGGTTGTTCAAAGCGCTATCAACGACAGGTAAGATGATAACTGTTCATAACCTCTCAACAGAATACCACTTTAAATGATCTGATTAAGTAAAACAATCAGTGGTCAGTTATTTCTCATGATAATCAGTTGTGACTTTGCAGTAATAAATACTACTTTCATTTTGTCACAGGCTGCCAAAATTTGTAACAACATGCTTTTAGCCATTGGAATGATAGGGACATCAGAAACCATGAACTTGGGGATCAGGTAACAAAAACCATGTCAGAAATGCTGCAGTGTTTTATACCTTCTGAAAGATGAGGAGGATGATGGTTGCTTCTATCCACAGACTTGGTCTTGATCCCAAACTTTTGGCCAAAATTCTGAACATGAGTTCTGGTCGCTGTTGGTCCAGTGACACCTACAACCCGGTGCCGGGAGTCATGGAAGGAGTTCCATCTGGGAATAACTACCAGGGGGGATTCGGCACGCAGCTGATGACGAAGGTCAGTTTTTAAAGCTTGGGATCATATATGATGGGGTAGAATCTATTTTTTTGTTTGTTTTTTAGCTAATTAAATTGGATTTAGTACATTAACTTGAACAAAGAGGTTCAAAAATTAATGCATGTCACCTTTTTAACTTGGCAACATTCTTTCTATCTGACCCTCTGGTAGGTTTAGGCAGGGTTTAGCTGTAGAAATTAAAGGGCCTGTGACACGCTGATCCTTCAAATACAAAAAGTCAAAGAAAACATATTTATATTTTTTAAAAAAATTGCATAATACACAGGACTTTACCCATTTTGTCTCATAACTGGCATATTTGCTCTTGAATTTGGCTCAGCAAAGTGAAACAGGAAGTGACATCAAAGGGGAACTCTTTAAGAAAATAAACACTCTAGTCTTTGTTTATTGAAACAATCTTATTTAAACTCTTCTTCAGCTCTGATAGTGACTCAAAATAAACTAAAGAAACATCAGATTCTTCTCTAAAAACTGCACCATTGCTCTGTTTACATGCAGACATTCCCCTTTGACATCACTTCCTGTTTCTTCACATGCAAATATCTCAAACACTACATCTCAATGGCGTGAAATTGTTTTGCAACATGTTATCAATGTTGTCTTTCGAAAAACGCATTCACATTTATTACAAAGGCCCTTTAATGGCAGAACACACAAAGATAGTAAAACCCCACATGTGTGGCTTTGTGTTCAAAATCCAAATGTTTGCCTTTCTTTTTCAGGACTTGGGCCTGGCGCAGGACACAGCCACCACCACGAGGACTCCGGTCCCGCTCGGCTCCTTAGCCCATCAGATCTACCGGATGATGTGCGCACGTGGTTACGCCAGCAAAGATTTCTCCTCCGTGTTCCAGTTCCTGCGTGAGGAGGAGAATCAGTAACAATCCGCTACCACCCCATCCGGAGCACCCACCCCCATGTGCCTCGCCCTGCACAGGACTAACATAGTTATGACATTTCTGCACGTGGAGGTTTTTATTTTAATCCTACAAGTTGTGAGAGACATAATGTGAGCACTTGAAATGATGTTTCACTCGTGAATAAAATTGTTTTTATAATCAGGCACTCCTTAAAGTTTAAAACAACAATAATCTCTTAATACATCAGAAAATCCTTTGGAATGAAACTTGTTCATTACAGATACAGTTCTTATATTTATCTTCTGTTTTTCTTTTTGTTGCTACTTTTTCTGTTCAGACGAGTTATTTCAGTTGACATTGAAACTTATTCTGAGTGTCGCATCCTGTCAGAAAATAAAGACAAAAAAATGTTGAGTAATGGCGTCTGCTTTGTCAACCACATGCGCTTTTATAACCTCTTGTCTTTTCCTCTTCATGTTAACCAGAAATCAGCGAGCAAAAACGAGTTTCTTTTATATAAAAAACAAATTCAAATTTTTGCCTAAATTGTTGTTCATCTGTTGGAATGTATTCGTCTCCACAAACATTTAATTGTGGCCAAACCTCAAGGTTTTGTGGAGGAATTTTTAATTATTTTTTGTGCTGCAGCACACATTTCTCACTCTGAGGACTTTTAAATCAAATACAATATAATCCTTTACATCTTGTTCAACAAGTCAGACGCTCTGGGAGAGATGTGAACAAACTTCGGTCTGGATCTGACTGAGTCACATGATTTTTATCTCCTCTTCCAGAGATTTAAATATTTCTGCCTTTTAATGGGTCAAAGTACCACTTCTAGGCTGCCACAAATTGTTGGATCTGTCCTTTTTTTTTACCTTCTACACCAGAGCAAAGAGTGCGGCATGTTTCTGATCTGCTTTACCAACAACCGCTGAGAGGCCAAGGTACCACAGGTCAGGCCATCACAAGACAAAAGTCATAAAAAGTCCATTAAGCACTGGAGGCTGAGAGCTGCGCTGTCATCTGCTTGATAGGTTCTGCAAACAGAGCAGCACTTTGGTCTCAGGCCTCCAGCAGACTGTGACACACACACCATGCACATCCAGTTACAGCAGCTTCACTTTTTAATCAGCTTTGCACTCTGTGAGGTTTTATTTGTTAATGCAGTGATGATTATTTGTCTTTTGTTGCACTTGTTTGTCAGATATGACCGCTTCAAATCAAATGTGAACTCAGATTCTTACAACAAAAACTGATTTTCCACGTGTTTTAAACTGATCTTTTTGGTCTGGTGCAATTTTGCAACAACAGAAGTTCTCATGGGCTGGAAATGTATTTTTCTGCAACTGAAGAACTGGACAAACTTCAGTTTAAAGCAGGAATGCACTTTTTTGTTGTTTTGGTTTTGTTTTCTTTTTTTCCTGGGGTAAACTTTGGCGTTACAACTAATTTGCATGCTCCATGTTGTCTTATTTTGCAGAATGCTGGGTCTGGCTTCATCCCACTATCGTCCCTTAATGACAAGTTGTGACCTAATCGAGGAAAATATCAAATTTCCCTAAGTTAGTGAACCTGAGATGATACAAAAAAAAGTTGAACAATGAACCAAAGTGAGCATTTTTGACACATTTTGATTCAAATTAAAATGAACAGCCTTTTTTAACCAACTATGTGCTTTCAAACAGGAAACGTCCAACTTGGTTTCAAAAAGGTTTAAAATGTAGCAGCTGGATAAAGATTGTCTTGTTAAAATTAATAAGTCACTTTTTCAACCAATAACTGACATTAACTAAAAATCAGAACCTTGATTTGTCTTTTGCTTTAATTTATTTTAGCCCAGGACCCACTTAAGCCAGTCTGAGACCCCAAAATGTGCTGTGACCTACCAGTTGAGTAGAACATTTAAGTCATTTTTCCCAGAACTAATAGCATTTTAGTTGTAAAATTAACCAAAATAATAATAAATTGGCTTTTATAAAAAATCTATTATGTTGGAGCTGATTCGTGAAGTTCATATTTATGATTAGATGTTTTTGAGCCGATTTTTTTAAAAAAAAATTTTTTCTTGATTTTTTCTGTTACTGCCGCCGTTGGTTTAATTTTTTATTAAATGGCTCAAGTAGATAAGTTTCATATTAAATAGTTTCAAGTTCAGATAAGAGATAAAATGTTGAAGAATATCATGATTTTAATTTGGGTTTGATGACAAAAAATAAGAATAAACTGCATGTTTTTAATCAGTCACTCAAGAACCAGCTGCAAACTGAGGAAACAATAAGACTAATTTTAGTCTGATAAACCTCCTTTACATTCAGCTAGTTGTTGTTTTTAACGAGAGGAAAATGTGGCTCTGATGGTTTCTTTGCTCGAACGCGTCATTTTCCTCCATTTAAACTGCAGCGTCATCTAAAATGCAGATTTAAGCCGTCTAAATTAATCTAAAACATGTATGTTTTAAAACGTTTATATCTTTTTTTCTTTTCTCCTCTTCACGCACTCTTGCCTAAAAGCTGAACTTGGGCCATAAAGATTTACAGCCTCAAAAGGTGGGAAAAATCTATTAAAATAAAAAAAAAAAAGGTTCTCAGTGTTATTTGGGCCGCCACAAATTTCTCTTTGACTTTAAGCATAAAGTCATGCGACACAAGTTAAAGAAGAAAAGGTGAGAAAAAACAGAAGTTTCAAATTTAAATCATGAAATTTTTGTCCGTTTTGTCTCTTTTTATTCCTTCCATGATGGCGCGAACAAGCTGCAGAGCAAACGTTTTATTTTAATTTTTGCTCCAAACGAGTTATTTTTAACTGAGATGTGAGGGATTCAGATGAACTTGGGGTTTTCTTTTTCTCTATATTTTTAAGAGAGGAGAGGACAAACTGATTTATTCTCCTCCTCTGCGTTCAGCGCTGCGCTCTCTGTTTCTTTCTGACCGAACAGCAACTTTCAACTTGACCTTGGCCTCCAGCCGCCTCTTCCCCAGGAAGAAGAGGGGGCAACCATATGTGTGATCCGTTCTGGGACTTGTTTGTTAGTCAATCTAGGGTATTCTAAAATAAAAAAAAGAAACACTCGTTTTAATTTTACTGCTGCTGCCCTGGATTTAAAACGGTTCGTCGTTTCTCGGAACGATTTTTTTGTGCGTAAAACCCAAATTCACGTCGCTTCAGTAATAAAATAATAATGATAAGACTTTCGGTTTTGACTTAGTGTGTTTGAGATTAACTAAAACAAGCACAAGTTGTTGTAGGCTTTAGGAAATGCTCACTGTTTTGTCTTGAAAAAATGAGCTCATTCCAAATTACACGTCTCATTACGCACCAATTCTGCCCCCAAATGGAAAAAAACACAAGTTTCTCAGGTTTTGTGTTTAATCATATCACTAAAATTAAGAAAACGACACAAGATCAACATATAGAAAGCATTTTCTAAAAATACTTTCAGACCATAAAGACAGGGCTTGAGTATATTTTGTGCGTAAATCCTGATCTGTATTATCAGATGTCTAGACGTTTATCATCATTTTTGCATATCACGTGCTCGACCCTGACCAATAACCTTTCGATCTCCACGTACTCTGGTGTGTTTTTTTCTTTTTTCTGGTATCGCTCCTCTGCCTGAGTCCCTGTCTCTGCTCACTTGAAGAGGGGGGATTGTGTTTTTTAAAGGGGGGAGAGAGAAAAAAACTCGACCTGCTTCCTCTCAGTGCGGGGCATGCTATGACCGCCTCGTTACTCCTCCACTCGCTCTGGATGGACCCGGTGATGTTTCTCTACAGCGACAGCACCCTGGAGGACAGGAGCAAGAACATGGAGGGCTTCAGCGGAGGCAACTTCGCGGCCAACCAGTGCCGGAATCTGCTGGCGCATCCGGCCTCGCTGGCCCCCAGCGCCACCTACGCGGCGAGCGAGGTGCCGGGCTCCGGCGTAGGGGAGCCCGGGAAGCAGTGCAGCCCCTGCTCCGGCACCCAGAGCTCCCCGAACGCCTCTTTGCCTTACGGGTATTTCGGCGGTGGTTATTACCCGTGCAGGGTGTCCCACGGCGGCGTGAAGGGCTGCGCGCAACCGTCCAGTTACGCAGAGAAATACGCGGAGTCTTCGGTCCCCGGTGAGGAGTTCTCCTCCCGGGCCAAGGAGTTCGCCTTCTATCAGGGTTACTCATCCGGGCCCTATCAGCCCAGCTACCTGGACGTGCCCGTCGTACCTGCGCTGAGTGCGCCATCTGAGCCCAGGCACGAGCCCCTGCTGCCCATGGAGCCCTACCAGCCCTGGACCCTCACCAACGGCTGGAGCGGCCAGGTTTACTGCGCCAAGGAGCAGCCGCAGTCAAACCCTCTGTGGAAGTCCTCCTTACAAGGTACTTCTGAGTGGAAATGTTTAATTAAATGTGCTTTTTCTGGGATGCCCACCCCCTACTTCCCAAAAAATGACACAATTTTAATTTTGTGTTATTTCTCATGCGTAATTTTGGCACACGCGCTAATTCAATGAATTTAAACTTGATTTATTTATGTTATAACTTTCTCCCTCTACAGACACGATATCTGCTGGAGACTCTTCAGTCCGCCGCGGCAGAAAGAAGCGCGTGCCCTACACCAAGGTGCAGCTCAAAGAACTGGAGAGGGAGTACGCCGCCAATAAATTCATCACCAAGGACAAAAGGAGACGGATATCCGCGCAGACAAACCTGTCAGAGAGACAAGTGACAATCTGGTTCCAGAACAGGAGGGTGAAGGAGAAAAAGGTTGTCAATAAATTCAAGACATCCAGTTAGCTCTGGACCCAGATACTGTTTTAATCTTATTTTTTATTTGTGCTAAAAGGCGCACATGACGGAGAATTCATCCACAAAAAATGCGCTCTAATTTATTCAGTTTTTACTGGTTTTGTCTGTCGCCAGAGCGACTGAACATTTCCCTCCTCACGGTTTTAATTGGAACCAGTCCACGCGGCTTGTTGACAGAAGATCGGAAGTGGTCCCGGATTTAAAGGCAGTTCTGGGTGCTGGTTCAGGTTTTCACCAACCGAGGGAGGCTCCGTCCATTTGTGCGCATTTTCTCTGTTAAATTCGATACACATTTAACAAATAACTATAATTATGTCAAAATTTAAAAAATCCAGTATTTGTGTTTTTATACTGTGAGAAAACATAAAAAATCTCGTGTTTTCGTCAAAAAAAATCGGTAAAAATTAATGAATACAAAATTTTATTAGAAATAAGTTTTTCCACTTTTTTGTTGAAAACTTGAACTTTTCTCAACATCACAAATTTAACCAGCTTTAAAATAATTTTTTATCTCCTTTTTATCAAACGTGAGTCTTATTCTTATTTCACACTTTGTCCAGCACTGTCCTGTTGTCTATAAATAGTTCCTATACTTTTATTTTATCACCGTGGTGATGTTAAAAATATTTCTGTGGATAAAACAAATGCATGTTGTATCCCCAGACATTTTTAGAGCTTATCATTTGAGCAAATAATTTAAATATTTTTAAAATACTCATTTAAAATGTAAATACTGAATCTGTCGGTCCTTTTTTACTGCAAAGTTGTTGACAATAAATCTATGCGAGACCTGTGTACTTTTGTCATATTCATTTTTTTACTTATTTATTTATAAATCAGAATAAAACACAATATTTTCAGATTTAATAAATATATACATACAAATTTAGGAATTACTGTGCAGAAAAATAGTGTAAAAAGGCCAAAAGGCCGCAGAGAAACTTTCAATGAGCGCACAGAGACCCGCTGTCGCCATCTAGTGGTAGAACTTTGTCATCACACCAGGTTTTCTCTCAGATGCTGTGTGAGTGTTTTTATAACATTTTGTAGTGAATAATTAGAACTAACTGTATACTTTAGCTTTTTATATTATTATTATTATTATTATTATTATTATTATTGTTATTATTATTATTATTATTATTATTATTATTATTAATAATAATAATAATAATAATAATAATAATAATAATAAT
>JAUBOC010000050.1:7150305-7160737 GCA_032275365.1 Anablepsoides cearensis | reverse complement strand
ATTCAAATATTTATAACATTATTTATTTAAATTATATATATATAATTATTTTATAATAATAGAAACTTCATTATATGAATGATTTAATGGAGGAAAAAAATTTATTCATTCTATTGATGAATTCAAATAATTTTTATATAAAATTAATCGATAAGATGAAATTCTTTCTCATAAAATATAAATTAAAAAAAAAATTCTAATTAGAGAAATCATTGATCCAATAGATGAAATTATATTTCATAATATATATGAATCAGGATAATCTGAATATCGACGAGGTATTCCTCTTAATCCTAAAAAATGTTGAGGAAAAAAGGTTATATTTACCCCAATAAATATACAAAAAAATTGAATCTTTAATCATTTATAATTTAATGTTAATCCTCTAAATAAAGGGAATCAATGAATTATTCCACCAATAATTCCAAATACAGCTCCTATTGATAATACATAATGAAAATGAGCTACTACATAATATGTATCATGTAAAACAATATCAATTGATGAATTAGATAATGTTACTCCAGTAATACCTCCAATAGAAAATAAAAAAATAAAACCTAAAGATCATATAATTGATAAATTAAAATTAATTTTTGATCCATATATTGTTGCCAATCAACTAAAAATTTTAATTCCTGTAGGAATTGCAATAATTATTGTCACTGAAGTATAATAGGCTCGAGTGTCAATGTCTATTCCTACAGTAAATATATGATGTCCTCAAACAATAAATCCTAATATTCCAATAGAAATTATCGCATATATTATACCTAAAGAACCAAAAGTATTTTTTTTTCCACATTCAATATAAATTATATGAGAAATTATTCCAAATGCAGGTAAAATTAAAATATACACCTCAGGATGACCAAAAAATCAAAATAAATGTTGATATAAAATAGGATCTCCCCCTCCTATAGGATCAAAAAATGATGTATTTAAATTACGATCAAATAATAATATAGTGATAGCACCAGCTAAAATTGGTAAAGATAATAATAATAAAATAGTTGTTAAAAAAATTGATCAAACAAATAGAGGAATTTTATCTATATTTATTAATATAGATCGTATATTTAAAATTGTAGTAATAAAATTAATTGCCCCTAAAATTGATGAGATACCAGCTAAATGTAATGAATAAATTGTTAAATCTACTGAAATACCTGTATGGCCTAAATTAGAAGATAATGGAGGATAAATTGTTCATCCTGTACCTGAACCCTCATCAATTAATATTCTAGATAATAATAAAAATAAAGAAGGTATTAATAATCAATATCTTAAATTATTTAATCGAGGAAAAGCTATATCTGGAGAAATTAATATTAATGGAATTAAATAATTACCAAATCCCCCTACTATAATAGGTATGACTATAAAAAAAATTATAATAAAAGCATGAGCTGTTACAATAGAATTATAAATCTGATCATTTCCAATTAATTGAGTTGGAGTCCCTAATTCTATTCGAATAATTATTCTTAATCCAGACCCAATTATTCCTGATCAAATTCCAAATATAAAATATAATATTCCAATATCTTTATGATTTGTAGAATATAATCATTTAATAAAATTTTTATTCATTAATAAATATTTATAATATTTAATTTTAATAACTTATATTATCTTTTTATTGTAAATAAAAAATTTTTTTTAAAATAAAAATTATTTAATTTAAATTATAGTAATATGTCTGATTTAAGTAATAAATTGTAAATTTATTCAAGAATAATTAATTTATTCTTTTACTAATAATAAATTTTAATAACTTAATTTTTTTATCTTTAATAATTTTAAGAATCATAATAGGATTAAATTCTAATTCATTATTATTCTTTTGAATTAGAATTGAAATTAATATAATATCTTTCATTCCAATAATTTTATTTTTAAATAAAAATTTTAATGATTCAGCAATAAAATACTTTTTAATTCAAAGATTAAGATCTTCATTAATATTATTTTTTATATTAAATTTAATAAATAAAATCATTAATATATTTTTTATTTTAATTTTTTTTTCATTATTAATAAAATTAGGTTTTTTTCCTTTTAATTATTGATATTTAAATTTATTAAAAAATATAAAATGAATTAATTGTATAATATTAATAACAATTCAAAAAATTTTACCTTTTTTAATAATTAGTTATTTATTTAAATTAATTAGATTAAATGAAAATTATAATATATCAATAAAAATATTTAATTTAATTAATATAATTATCATTATTAATTCTTTAATAAGAATAAGTTTATTATATAATTTAAATTCAATTAAATTAATTATAGGATTATCTTCAATTAATCATATAAATTGAATACTATTAGTTTTATTAATTAATAAAAAAATATTTATAAGTTATTTTTTAATTTATTCATTTATTTTAATAAATTTAATTTATTTATTAATAATTAATGATATTAATTTTTTAAATAATTTAATATTATTAAAAAATAAATTTTTATTTAAATTTATATTATTTTTTTTTATAATATTATTAATAAGATTACCTCCATTTATAGGTTTTTTTTTAAAAAGATTTTCAGTTTATTATTTAATCAATTATAATTATCTATTTATTTTATATATTTTTATATTAATTATAATTATTATATTTTTTTATTACATAAAATTATTTATATCATCAATAATATTATTAAATACTAATATATTAATTAATATAAATAATAATTTTTTAATTAATTATAATCTTACAATTAAAATATTTTTTATTAATTTAATAATAATTTTTATTTTATATTGAATATTTAACAATTTATATTTAAGTGTATTAAGCACAAAAATTTTTGAAATTTTTAGTAATAAATTTAAATTATTATATATAAAAAAGAAATTTATATTTCTATAATTAGATTATGAGTCTAAAAGTTTTATTTAACTTATTTTTAATAAATTTATATCTTAAAATAATTTTAAGTTAAAATTAAACTTTTAATTTTCAAAATTAAAAATATAATATTATATTATTTATAAATTATTTAATTATCTAATATGACAGATAAGTGTAATGAATTTAAATTTCATAAATAAAATTTTTAAAATTTTTATTAGAAATATTTTATTTATAAATTAATGATATGCCTGATAAAAGGATTATTATGATATAATAAATTATGATGTTTAAAATTTCTATCATTAATTATTATGACAGATTAAATGTATTAATTTTAGAAATTAAATATATATAATTTTATATTATATTAATAATTTTTATTCTAAAAAAGTATTTTATAAAAATACAATGATTTTAAAAATCATACATAAATTATTTTAGAAATTTATATATTAATCAATTTATATACCATTAATTCATTTATCATTAATTTATTATTAATTATATTAACATTATTAAATTTAGCATTTTTAACTTTATTAGAACGAAAATTATTAGGATATATTCAAATTCGTAAAGGACCAAATAAAGTAACTCTATTAGGAATTTTACAACCATTTAGAGATGCAATAAAATTATTTTCAAAAGAATCTTTTTTAATTAAAAATTTAAATTATATATTTTATTTAATATCTCCAATTATTAGATTAATATTAATATTAATAATATGATTATTAATCCCTAATTATTATAATTTAAATGAATTAAATCTAAATTTATTATTGTTTTTATGTTTCTTAAGATTAGGTGTTTATTCAATAATAATAAGGGGATGATCATCAAATTCTATGTATTCAATATTAGGGGCTATTCGTTCAATTTCTCAAACTATTTCATATGAAGTTAGTTTAATTTTAATTATTTTATCTAATTTATTATTTATTGAAAGATTTAATTTAATAAATTTAATAAAATTTCAATATTACTTAATATTTATATTTTATATATTCCCCATAATATTAATATTTTTAGTAAGAATTATTGCAGAATTAAATCGAACTCCTTTTGATTTAGCTGAAGGAGAATCTGAGTTAGTATCTGGTTTTAATACAGAATATATAAGAGGAAGATTTGCTTTAATTTTTATATCAGAATATGGAATAATTATTTTAATAAGTTTATTATTTTCAATATTTTACTTAGGTCAGTATATAATTAATATTTTATTTTATATAAAAGTTTTATTTATAATTAATATAATTATTATTTTTCGAGGGTCATTACCTCGATATCGATATGATAAATTAATAATATTAATTTGAAAAAGATTTTTACCTACTATTTTAAATTTAATAATTTATTTATTCTTAATTAAATGAATAATTATATTAAATTTTTAATTTCAAATTTTATAAATTTTATAAAATTTTATAATTATTATAAAATTTTATACGATAATAATTAATTAAAATATTTAATAAAATTTTGAATTGAAGTTTAATTTCTAAACATCTTTGATCAAAATCCATTATCCTTTACTAGTTTTACTGCTAAAATCAAAAATTTTGTAAATTTTAAAAACATAAAAAACCATATTTTTTTGAACCGCTAACCTCAAATCTCTCTCTACCTATATTTTTAATATTATATTATAAATAATTTATTTAACTATCATCCTCAAAATTTATTGCTTAGATATTAGTAAAGATTCCCTTTGCCTAAGAATTTAGGCAAATCTAATAACTTTAATATACACCTCACGGTTATTTTAATTAAAGTAATAATATTACATAATTTTCGATTGTTAATGAATTATATAATATAAGTATTAATTAAATAATAAATATTATTCTATATCCCCTTACCCCTTTATTAGAATATTTATTTATTAATAATATTTATATAATATATCTATATTTATTATATTATTTTATTTTAAAAATTAAAATTATTCAATTTATTTAATTTTTATTATTTATTAAATAAAGTCCTTTCGTACAAATATTTAAAATCTTATTATAGATAAAAACCAATCTGGCTTACGCCGATTTTAACTCAAATCATGTAAGATTTTATAAGTCGAACAGACTTAATTTATAAAATTCTTCTTTTATAATTTATCTTAATTCAACATCGAGGTCATAAACTATTTTATTAATATGATCTTATTAAAATAATTATGCTGTTATCCCTAAGGTAACTTAATCTAATAATTTTTAATTAAACACTCTTTAATTTAATTTAATATAATATCATTTATGAATGTAAAATTTAATAAAAAATTTTTAATAATTTTTTAATATCCCCAATTTAATAATTAATTAATTTATAATTTAAATTAATTTTTTTAAATATAAATTTAATTATTTATAAAGTTCTATAGGGTCTTATCGTCTAATAATATCATTTAAGATTTTTTACTTAAACATAAAATTTAATTATTATTTAAATTAATAAAGTTAATATTTTATTTAATCTTTCATTCTAGTCTTTAATTAAAAGACAAATTATTATGCTACCTTAGTACAATTAACATATTGCAGCTATTAAAAAAATTATTAATAAATAAATTCATTGAGCAGATTTGACTTTTAATTAATTTTTTTAAAAGACATGTTTTTAATAAACAGGTAAATATTAATATTTGCTTAATTCATTAATTTAATATTTATAAATTTTAAATTAATTTTAATATAAATTTTAAAATTTACTAATTTAATCATTATTTTTAATTAAATTTAATTATTAATTATATTTTAATATTATTATTAAAATTTAAATTTTAAATTAATCTTTTAAATTAATAATTTTAAATGATTAAAAATTTTTTAAAAATTAAAATTTTAAATTATATTTTAAATTATATATTTTTAATAAAATATTTTTAATAAAAATCTTAAAGCTTATCCCTCAAAATTTTTTAAAAAATTAATTTAATTTTTATAAAAATAAAAATTTAAATAAAATTTTTTAATGAATTTAATTCATTTATTAAAAAATTAGATATAATTGATTATGGATAACATATAATTTCTAAAATTTAATTTTTAATAAATTTAAAATATTAAATAAAATAAAATTTTAGCTCTATCAATTTCGAAATATTTAAATTTAAATAAAAATTTTAAATCAACCCTGATACAAAAGGTAATTAAAATTAATTAATCTTTAAATATAATTATCAATTTATTTTACAATACTAAATATTATAATTTAAATAATTATTTTATATTTATTACTTAAATATTAATTAATTTATTATTATTTTATTAATTATTTAATTAATTTATAATTAAAATTTTATTTATAATTATTTATATTTATAAATTCTAATTACACTTTCCAGTATAATTACTTTGTTACGACTTATTTAATTTAATTAAAAATAATAAAAATTTTTATTTTTAATTTAATTAAATTGACGGGCAATTTGTACATATTTTAATATTAAAATTTAAATCAAATTAATTAATTAATTAATTTTACAATTAAATTCTATTTATATATATATATTAAAATAAATTTATTTTAAATATTAATTTATTGTAACTCATTGAAATTCTTATATATAAATAACATATTTATCTGAATTATTTTTATTAAAAATTTAAAAAATTATTTTTTAAAATTTTTTTTTAAACGAATATATATTAATATTATTATATAAGTATAATATTAAAATCCAGCATGACATAAGGCACGATTTTGAGAAATTTAAAAACAGTCGCGCATGCGTCTCTTCCAAATATTAATAACTTTTGAAAATCCTGAAGCCTCCATCTTTAACCTTCTTTGTCTTTTGTTCCCACACTGACAGGAGTGGCTCACGTGGCTCCACCACTTGATTGGTCCAAAGGAAACACAATAAGCTGCTGAGGCTGGAATCACACCTGCGTACCTCTGAACCACTTTATGCACAAGCGTCAACATTTAAACTCAGATTCATCCTCAGACTCAAAAAGTTTTATGTTACTGTCTAATTCTTTGATGCGCGACCGTTTCAACAATGTTGTTGGAATCCCTTTTTAGATATTTGAGGTCAAAACCAAGGGTTGAAAACAGATAAAAAAACTAGATATTTTAAACAGTTTAAAACTGCTCTTTTATGAGCTCATTGAAAGTCTGACAGAAACTCAGCCCATCTGTGAGACAACAGGGCGTTCATAGAGCCCAACTTGGTTCTGCATAGAAAAAAAAAAAAAAAAAAAAAAAAAAAAAAAAAAAAACATCCTCCTTTTTCGGTTCTTTTCCTGTTTGCTCGACTTTTATTTCACCTCGTTGAGTCCTGCAGCCCACACGTTGAGACGTAGGCTATCTGTCACACTGTGCCAGTGGTCACATGGCTTTGGCCCTCAGGAATGGATAGAGATGGATCCCCACGTCAGCGTGTACGTCTGAGGAGTCCTGCTCCGGCAGTCCTGCCTCTGTGCGCAGCGCAGCGCCGCGGAGCACCAATGGCTGGATTTTCCTCAAGCCTTTTATTTTGAAGTTTCTCTTCGGTCCTCCAGCGGCAGAATATGGATTTTGATGAGCGGATTTCTGGCTCCAGTATGTATTTACCGAGCTGCACGTACTACGTCTCCGGAGCGGACTTCTCGGCTCTCCCTCATTATTTAACCCAGAGCCAGACCTCCTGCCCGGTCACGTACCCGTACCAGTCCGCGGCGCTGCCACAGGTCCCCTCCGTCAGGGAGGTGGCCTTCAGAGACTATGGCATTGAGGCTCCCAGTAAATGGCACCACAGCAGGGGGACTCTGACGCACTGCTACCCCGAGGACCTCGGCTGGACGAGCCCGACCTCCCGCGGGGCAGAGATCCTGGTGAAGAGCGGCAGCAGCAGCTCCGGCTCCTCCTCGGGTCAGGCAGCGGGCTTTCCCGGCGGCAGCCTCGGGAAGAACGGGGTCCTCCCGCAGGCGTTCGACCAGTTCTTCGACTCGGCGTACGGCGGCGGTGGCGGCGGCGGCACAGGCGCTTCGACCGCTGCGCAGGCGGACACGGACACGCGCGGCAAAACGAGCCCGGCTCCGGCTCAGCTCAGCCCGGACTCTGCTGCGGAGAGCTGCAGCCCAAGGTCTGCGTCCGGGACCGGCGAGGAGAGGCAGAGCAGTGAGTGGAGCAGAGGAAGGAGAACAAACCGCCCAGCGCGGCTCTTAAAGGCTTTTATATGCGCTTTTATAAGCGTTGAAGGTTTATGGAGGCCCTGCAGATTTACCCTGGAACAAAACTATGTTATAAACTACAAGATCACGTGCTTGGGATTGAAGTTGGCCGTGAGAACCTCGGAGTTAATTTTCCTTTTTTAAAATTAAAAAAATAGTCAGAATCTTCACATTTTCATAAAACACGTGCGCTTTTTTATGTTTAGTCTTATTTACACAATAAAAATACAATTTCCTTTATAACACAATAACAACATGACACACATTTATTATTTAGTTTATTTACTGGTTATTTTGCTATTTATTTCTGCAAAAAATCTTAAACTTTATTTTTAATTCTGCTTTTTAGGAAGTGTTTTTAAATTTTATTTATGGAATCAAATCAGCAGCTGTTTCTCCTGAGGCGGAAACAGATTTTTACGCACAGAAATCCTTTTTTTATGCAAGCTTGGTTTAGGTCCATCTTTGCTCTTATGAAAACAAATCAAAGTGTACTTTAAGGATTTTAAGTTTTTAAGTTAATTTTTTTTGTTCACATGCAACCTCTCCACGTCCAGAGCGCCTGTCTTTGTTTACACTGCAGGCCTGAGAGACACTTGAACTCCAAAAGCTCGAGCCAGACCATCCTCATCCTCATCATCAGTGCTAGAGAAAGACTGATGATGATGATTTCATTTCACTGCAACACTTCTTTGTAAAAAAAAAAAAAATATCATACACAACTTCTGCCTCTCTGTGTTGCAGGTGGGCAGAGGACGCGCAAGAAGCGCTGCCCTTACTCCAAGTACCAGATCCGTGAGCTGGAGCGGGAGTTCTTCTTCAGCGTTTACATCAACAAGGAGAAGCGGCTGCAGCTCTCCCGGATGCTCAACCTGACGGACCGCCAGGTGAAAATCTGGTTCCAGAACAGGAGGATGAAGGAGAAGAAACTGAACAGAGACCGGTTACAGTTCTACAGCTCCACCCCGCTGCTATAGGACATGGAGCCGGACCCGAACCTGCTCCAAAACCCTGGACTGTTTTGATTTTGGTTCTCACTCCCAAACCTTCATATACATTATTATTATTATTATTATTATTATTATTATTATTATTATTATTATTATTATTATTATTATTATTATTATTGTGGCATTTGTTTGTGTTTTTGTTTTTTAAGTCCACCTTCTGTTTTAGGAATTTTCAAGATTATTTTAAAAGTTATTTGTATGAATAAAAGAAACCAAATAAACCAGTCCAATTTTTTTTAATTCACATGAATTATGTAGTTTTTTACATAAAAATCAAAAACTAAATTCTGTGTTTTCTTTCAAATTAAACTTTATGCTTCAGTTTACATTTAAACCATGAAGGGGCAAATTACGCATGCAAACGTTTTAGTGGCTTGTTTTTATTTTAAATTATGCAAAACAAACCGCTGATTGGAAATATTTTAATTTAATTTTCTTTATAGGCACGTTTATGATCAGCTGATTGAGTATTTTAACTTCACTGATCTTCAATTTGAAATAAAGTCTGAGTTTTATCCTTTGTTGAGCTCATTGCTGCAAAATGACGGATTAGTTTTCAGCTTGATTCAAAGAACCAACCCCTCATTTAGAAAAAAAAGAGGCAAAAACCTACAAAATGTAGCAGAGTCTCTTGTGTTTTGCTGTATCTCAGCACGTGGATGGTATCAGATGGATGATTTGTTGGTCTATGCTGTTTTTTTTTTTTTTTTGCGCCTTTCTGCATCCGGAAATCAGAGCCTCTGCTGATATGATTTGATCCCCGTAACAAAGGCTGCCTTCATTTATGAGGAAAAGCTGCTTTTTGACCCGACACACTTATTAGAGCCGAATCTGATCACATGGGTTTACTGTTTTTCATGGAAGGTGTTGCTGCAGCTGGTTTGGGCTCATTTCTGCTTCATTTGTCATCATTTCTCCATCATCTGGAGTATTTCACTCCTAAGGCGCCATTCTGTTGGATTAAACAAGCTGTAAAGTTCAGCCACAGGGACTTTTGATGACTCTCTGGCGCAAAGAACTGTTATTTAAAGAGATGCGTAAAGATGGACGGTTGGGGATGGGGGGTGTTGGATAGGCCCCTGACAACAACGTGAATGGCCCCCTTGTCATAAGCTAATAAGGGCCATTCCTTACACCTTATATCCTGTAAGGGTCCCAGGAATCCCCCCACTAGTTGATTGCTGCACATCCTCCCAGTTGCTCCAGTAAGTCGGCCATAAAAAAGCCAGGATTCGTCTGGAGCATTTGGAGTGTGGTGCCATAAAGCGTCTGAGACCAAGGTTATTAACTTAAAGTGGGCTTGGTGGGGGGGGGGGGGGGGGGGGGGTGGGGGGGGGGGGGGGTGGCGGGGGGGGTAAACCCCCCACAAACCACAAACAAAGGTGTTTCCGCGGCC
>JAUBOC010000050.1:7139353-7150205 GCA_032275365.1 Anablepsoides cearensis | reverse complement strand
CCCCGGGGGGGGGGGCAGGAGTGGCGGCGGTGGTAAACCCCCCTCATACCTCATACAAAGGTGTGTCCGCGGACTGATCCTTCATTTGTTGCAGCATCTTCATCCCAGCGCCTTTTTCGGGCTCGTTCCTCCTCCGCGCGTGCAGCGCCGCCTCTGGCCGTTGGGTGGCGCTGCACAGATCAATGTCAATGCCGTGAATAGAGATCTAAAAAACACATGTCTGGACTCTTTAGATGCTTCGGAACATGTGTCACGTCACCACCTCCGGATTTCATTAAGGTAGGCATAGAAATATTATCACGTGTGTTTTATGACTTGATAATTTTTTGGGGTTGGGGTGGGTGGATGGAGGGGGGGAGTAGAGGTGGGATGGGCTGATTTAGGAGGATGTTATCCCAGATCATCTCCATCTGAGAGTCACAAATCTGAAGGCGCCCGTTGAAAGACATGATTTAGTCAAAGCATTACTGGAATATTACAGGCGGACTTTTTTTTTTTTTTTTTTTTTTACCAGAAATGTTTTCTTTTCTTTTTTTTATTTGAACCTAATAAATTTAACACTGAGCTCTGATAGTGCTCTAAGAGACTAAATAACATATATGGTTGGTTTCTATTTCTAACATCTCCCTCTAAAACTAAAAGAGTAAAAAAAAATCCCAATAAGCTGTCATTTTTTATGAGGCTCGTGATAAAAGGATGACAACTCTCTCTCAAACAGGAAATAATCCGCCGGGATTTTCAATCGGAGTAAAGAACCGCTGCAGGTTCGAGGCCACATAAAAAAACCCGGTCCACATAAACTAGGGCTCTGGTTTCCAGACTTTATGGCTCCAGACAGAGGAGAGGAGATGGGGGGTGGGGTGGGGGTGTTGAGATAGACGTGACCGATGTTGAATTTCAGGGTGAAAGTCTTTAATCTGCAGGACTCTGATGGTCCTTTGTGTTTTTAGAGGAGATATTCAGGTATGGGTCTCATTGCCTCTTTGTTTGTTTCTGCAAAAACTCTCTATATACACACACCTTCATGTGTGTGTGTTGGGTTCAACCTGAAAAAAGTATTTGCAAAAAAAGGAAGAAAAATATATGTACACACATAATCTCACAAAGGTAAGTCCCTCACTTTTGTTGCCACAGGTTCACACATTATTGACTGTGTTGAGCTATTTTTAGGGTACAGCAAATTTACACTGTTATACAAGCCCTTTATATTAGTGTCTTATCTTCAATGTTGTTCCATAAAAAGGTTTATTTATATATTAATAAAAGGTGTGCTCACTTTTGTGACATATTAAAAGGTGTTTGTTTGTTTGTTTGTGGGGATATGTTTATTTATTTGTTTATATTTGTGTTCTGCAAAGACTTTTCCAAGACGAATTTTTTTCCTTTTTTTGTGTCAGAAACTTCCAGTACGTTTCGTTTACACTTTTTAAATCACTGAAGCAATTGTCTGTGTGTCCATAAAGTTATTTAAAGTTTTTTTTAAAAGAAAACGCATCGACTGAAATTACAGCAAAAGTAAAAATAAAAATAAGATTAATTTGAAATGTGTTGGATTTTTTCACAACTGTGTTCTTGAAATATATTTCCACTCATTAAGCCTAATGTGGTTTTCGCAGGTTTGTGTACTTTGTGCGTTTATTAAATAAAAGTATCTGCAGGTCATTGTTATTGATGAAGCTAAACAATCTTCTCTTCACACTGCAGGTTGTACTGATTTGTTTCATTTATAAAATGATGTTAGTCGAAATTTGTGTCTCTAACACTTTGCTTTACGATGTGAGGACAAGATGAAACATGCTGTCCAGGCTGCAGCATTCACAATAAAGTCCAATACTAATACTAATGCTAATACTAATACTAATACTAATACTAATACTAATAGTAATACTAATACTAATACTAATACTACTAATAATAAAAAATAATAATAACCATCAGAGACACAGGTCTGTCCACATTTCAGTAGATTTTGTATCTTTGATCATTTTAACAATGTAGTAAAAGTGGCCGTTAAACAACTTGTTGTAATAGTTGGGGACAGCTGTCAGACTGTTGTTTTCCAACCCCAGCAGCTCCAGAAGCTCCAGCAGCTTCAGGCTCCAACAGGTCAACAATAACTCGAGGACGTTACAGTAAAACCATGTTGCACCACTTTCCCCTCAGAGTTTTTTTTTCTTTCTTTCTTCTTCTCTCTGAAACAAAATGTATGACAGAGCTGGCCGCTCGGCCTGGGAGGAGTCTGCAGCCGCCTGCTGTTTTAATTGGCTGCAGACTTCAGTGAGAAGCGCGAGGATCAGTAATTATTCAGCGATGATTTTGCACAAGAAATGTCAGCCGGAGAGGGCCATCTTCATCCGGCGCCAAATTTCAGCGCGACGATGTCATGTTCCAACAACCAGGCTGCGAATTCCTTCTTCGTGGACTCTCTGATCAGCGGCAGGGCCGACGCGGCTCCGTACTACCAGAGCGGCAGCCTGTATCTGGCCCCAGGCTCGGAATATTCCTATGGACTCTCCGGCGGCTCCTGTTTCCCGGCGGTCGGGAAGCGCAACGAGCCGACGACCCAAAGCGCCGTGCCCGCCTCCGCTCCATACGTGCCGGGGATGGAGACGTGGCTGGAGACGTCCAGGTCCTGCAGGGTGGACCAGGCCGGCGGCCAGCACTTGGCTCACTGCTCGTTCTCACCCAGCATCAAGGAGGAGAGCGCGTGCTCCCTGTACGAGGCTGAGAAATGTCCTAAAGGAGCCACGGATGACCTCTCCTACTCCGGCGGCGGCACGGTCCCGGTCCCGGGCTACTTCCGCCTGTCTCAGACCTACAACCCGTCCTCCAGGCTTTATCACGACGTCCAGCCCAACATGACTCACTTTAATCTGCAGCGACCCGCCCGCCCGGACGGACATCCCCCCCAGACCCCCCAGGCTGGCTCCCAGGAGCCGGAGCGCAGAGAGAGCCACGAGGAGGCGCCGGCGGCCGCGGCGGCCGCAGCGGGGGGCTCCGTGCCCCCGTGCGCTCCGGCCAGGGAGGAGGACAGCCGCTTGTCCTCAGAGAGGTCCTTATCCCCGGAAGCAGCCGAGACGTGCAGCGCGGAGTGTCCAGAGAAAACCGTGAAAGGTGAAGAGAATCAAACCCCGCCCACATTTAATCTCTTTTTTTTTCTTTCTTATTTTAATGTAAATATATCTTCCTCATGCATGATGAAGAGCAGCAGCTGCGTTCAGGTGAATCAGGCCTTAAATTTGACCATGACTGAACCAATCAGAGCCGAGGATTGAACTCACTGCTTATTGGTTACATAAAAACAAACCCTATTGTTTGCTCTTTCTAAATTTAATCCATCATATTTTACACTAATATAAAAGTAAATTAGATCATTCAAACATTAATTAATTATATTATAAATAACATCATGGTTTTCTTCATTGTTTAATTATCAATATCTTTCATTTTTGGCTTGTCTTTACTGCAAAATCCAAATAAAATCAGTTTTAATTTCTCCACTATCACACGTTCAGCGTGTAAAGGAAAATAAATAACGTGTTTCTAAATTTATGCCATCCTGTATCATTATTTTGTTAATCCTAAGCAGATGCTCAGATTGTTTCACATTATAAAAATGTAATCCTTTTTTTTTTCGTCTTTGTTCATTTTCTATAGCTTCTTGTTTCACTTCCTGTCTGCTTTGCTTTGAGCAAAACAAGCTATTTTGAGTTATAAAAAAGGTGGTTTCCATCTCAAATATATAATTTTAACCTGTTAAAGTGGGACAGTTTCTTATAGTCACTAAGATTCGTGCGTAAAATGGATTTGGAGACGAATTAAACGCAAATGTTGTGTAGCTCAAATGTTTCCATTTCTAAATAAAATATTAGACAAACACAGTTTAGCTTTTGTATTTTTAACTATGTTTTCTTTTTGTCCTGGTAAATATGTATGGCTCATTTATTTCTTTTTTCTGTGGTTCCAGGGGATGGGAAAGTGGAAAGCACGGCCAACTGGCTGACAGCGAAGAGCGGCCGGAAGAAGCGCTGCCCCTACACCAAACACCAGACCCTGGAGCTGGAGAAGGAGTTCCTCTTCAACATGTACTTGACGCGGGAGCGCCGTCTGGAGATCAGCCGCAGCGTGCACCTCACCGACAGGCAGGTCAAGATCTGGTTCCAGAACAGGAGGATGAAACTGAAAAAAATGAGCCGGGAGAACCGGATTCGGGAGCTCTCCACCAACTTCACTTTCTCCTGAGACTGTCAGGATAAAACAAAATAATAGAATAAAAATGACCTCCTTTATCCATGGAGAGGATCCCAGCTGTGAGAAAGCCCATGGAATGTATATAAAGCATAAATATATAAACTGCTAACTTATTGCTGTCCAACCCCCTTTTCTTCTCTTTTCTTTTCACGTCTTCAGTCGTGGATTTGTATTTGGTTCCATTTGTAACAAATGTTGAGCTGCAGCCTTGTACATACTGTGTATTCAGTCTGAGTCGAACTTTTTGCATGCTGGGACTGACCCTTTTTGGGGGATATTTGTGCTCCATTTTCCATGTGAAGGTCTTTATGTGGCGAGAGGTTGGGTGAATTTTTGCACATTTAGCTGCTCAGATGAATAAAAAAATCCTCCCTATAGCCGCAGGCGTCTTATATCTCTGTCGATGCTCTCATTTGAAAAATGTCACAGAAAGAAAAGTTTGTTTTAGAGACCCAGAGTTTGCTGCAGATGTTTTATTCCAGCGCAACGGCTGCGCGCGGTGTGGATATTAGTGCGTAAATGCGCAAAAAACTGTGCGTATCCAGTGGGTTGTTCTTTTTTCTCCCTAAAAGTTGCTATTTAAAAAGATAACAACTTTTGCGAACAAAACACACTAAAATACAATAAAAATGCACAAATATTCTAAAATACAAATAGAACATTTGTTTGAAAGCGAATTCGTAAATTGAGTTTGGGCCTTTAGGCGGGTTAGAAATTAAACTTTTACTACTAGAAGTACTTTTTGGTACCTACAGGTTATCTTTATTTTCACAATCTGAACCTAAAATTAAACTATACAGAGAAAAACAACATTTAAATAAAAGAACGAGCTGTTGCGTGGCGTGATTTTTTTTTTTAGCTATTTTCATTATTTCCTTTAACCCAAATGAATATTTCAGCAAATCTCCCTGTATGACTAAAACAAAATGTTTTATGTTATTTGTTATTATTTGCCACTAAAATCTCCAACCTATGAAAAAAATACAACCTTAAAATGTGAAATAAGACGTTTTATCGCCGTGCGTAAAAGTCCCTTTTTCTCTTTATACAACTTATATTTCTCGCCGCGTCTTTAACTCCCAATATCTCCTAATAAACCACTTGGTGCTTTTAGGTCTGGAGAGCAGAACAGAGGGGGAATTAAAACGCACAGTAGTCTGGGAGAAGAGGAGGAGGAGGACAGACAAGGCCTCGGTTATGATCATTGCAGTTGCCTCGAAGAAAGAAAAAAAACCGGATGCGTCTGCTTGAGCCAGAGAAAAGGGGGAACACAAAAGCCGAGCTTTTATTGGGGGGGATATTTAGCTCATAGACAGCCAGGTTGTAACTGGAAGAAAAACAACCCAATTGCCCGTGATAAAACAGGAGCGTTATACAGCACCCAAAGAGCTCCGTGCAGCGCGCGCTTTCTGCTCGCCTCAAAAGTGGAGCCACACTTGGAGAGGTGCGCATCCCAAAACCAAACTATGCATTTAATCTTTCATCTTCTGGAAACGAGATGAATAAATCTGTGAACCACTGATTTTTTTATTTTATTTATTTTGGAGGTTGATTTCTTTGGACACATCCTGGCTTCTTAAACAGGTTTAAATCTGTTTATTTCTGCTTTTAAAACGTCCTTGTCGTCACTCACGAGCTGCACTAAAACAAGCCCTCTTGACAAAAATCATAACGTTTATTGCTTATAAAAAGGAAATATTTGCCAATAAAGGCGCGGGGATTTGCTATTAAAATGTAGGAGGGGGAGGGGGGATGGTGGCCCTTTGCGAAGGCTGATTTATTATTTATTGTTCTGTCCCACGGTCACGTGCTTTGGGGCGCCCTATCCAGGTTTTGGACACATTCTTTCTAGAGCTTCTTGCAGGAAAGCTGCACCTTACAAATGCAATGAATGCCAATCCTGGAAAATCATAACAACCCCCCTCTTTTTTTCTTTCTTTATCTTCTTCTTTTTTTAGTTTTATGTGCGCGCACGAATTTGTGATTTCTCCCTATTTTTTCATGCAATGTCGACGTTAGGAACCAGCTACTATGTCGACTCTCGCCTTTTTCCGGAGCAAGAGGACATGATGGCACCGCGGTACTCCTCCGCTGCGGCGGGGGTGGAGCAGGCGGCGCTCAGCGAATATGGCGGACAGGAGACGTGCCCCTTGCAGGCCAAGTCGTCCATTTTCGGCGGCTCGTGGAGCAGCGCGAGCGCGGCCGCCCCGACTTACATCCACCACCAGCACCAGCAGTACGGCAGCGCGGACGGCGGCGACGGCGTGTTCGCGCGCTCCTCCTGGGCCCTGGAGCCGGTCTCCTCCGCGTCCCTGTGTCTGACCGGGATCCCGCCGCACCTGTACGAGATCAAGCCCGAGCCGCTGATCGGGGCCGCGGATTGCGCCACCCTCGAGACGCACGCGCCTCTTTTGTCCGACATTGAGAGCGGGGCGAACCTCGCGGAGATTCGGAGCTCCCCGCGCGCGTCTGGAGCCGCCGAAGAGAAGCAGGCGGAGGAGAAAACACCGGAAACAGAAGCCAGTAAGAAACATCATCCTTTTGGCTAGATTAAAATTAGGATTAATCTGTAAAATGGATTTTTTTAAAAAACGCAATTTTAAATATTTTTTAATACAAAAATGCTTGAAACAATCATTTTATTTTCAGATTTGTAACTCTCAGATTTCCCTCTCAGATAACCCATCGTCCAACTGGCTGCACGCAAAGCCCACCAGGAAGAAGCGCTGCCCCTACACCAAGCACCAGATCCTGGAGCTGGAGAAGGAGTTCCTCTTCAACATGTATCTCCCCCGGGATCGAAGGTACGAAGTGGCCAGACTCCTGAACCTGACGGAGAGGCAGGTGAAGATCTGGTTCCAGAACCGCAGGATGAAGATGAAGAAAGAAAACAAAGAACGGCGGAAAGAGAGCTGAAGTACGTTTCTGCTTTAGTTTTTTTTTTTTCTAGTTTAGTTGGTTTTGGACTGATTAGAGAAACAAATGGCAACTCTTTATGATTCCTAATGTTGTTGTTGTTATTTAGTGTTGTTAAAATGCTGGATTGTTTTTTTTTTATTATTTCTAAATGTTTCATGTTTTGAAGATGAGCTGTGTCGTGATGCGTTTAGGTGTCTTGTGTTTGTTGCGCACACATTATTAACCTTTAGACCATTTGTTGGTTGCATGAAATGATAATTGACTACCTGAATGTTCTTAAGCTACCTATGTGCAAATTATTTAAGTTGATGTCATTTTTTATAATCTTAGAAATGTTTTTATTTTATTTTAATTGTTTGGATTTAATGGGTTTGTGGGGAAACTCTGCGCACATTTGAAATACCTCGTTTTGTTGTTGTTGTTTTCAGTTCAAAATAAAGTTGAGTTTATAGAGCAGCCGTGGTACTAATTTATCCTTTTATTTAATGATTATTTCACAGGCACACAACAAGCATATTATTTTAATAAAACACGTGTTGTTGTTTCGTTGTAAAATGTAATAAATTGGTTTCCTCTCTAAAATTCAAAAAGGAAGAAAAAAAAGCTATTTTTTAAAATAAAAAATATATAGTTTGATTGCTTAGAATTTTTGTTGGCTTCTAAAAAAGGAAATAAACAGCAACAAATCCTTCAAACTTTGCCAATTTGCTAATTTTTCTTTATGTATTTTATTTTTATTTTCCATTTATTTTTATATAGTTGGCTAATATCATCCAGTTTGTTTTATTTAATTTAGTTTTAATAAAAAATAGTTGCAAATTTACAGAAATTCGTTTAACAACCTCTGTTTTATATTTAAAGCTTGGTTAATAATTATTAATAAAGTGGAAATAAAACAGAAAAAATCAGGTCTGTTTATTTGTTTTAAACAAGATGCATGAAATGATCTATCATAAACTTTTTAAGAGCCTAAAAGTTGGCAAGAAAATAATTATTTTTAACAAAAATAGAATGATCTCTAAGTTTTTCTGCACACTCCTTTTTTAACAGCACATTTTATAAATTTTTGCAGGTATTTGTAAAATAAAATATTCCTCCTGTGATCTCTTGCACAAGCTGTAATCTAACTGGCCTCTTTAATAATCCCAGCCCGGCTGTTTATAAGGTGTGGAAATGTCGGAGCGCGCACAGCAGTCAAATATAGGAAAAAAAGAGCTGGAAGGAAAACCAAGAGTCTGCGGCAACAAAGAGGCCCAGAATGTGGAGGTGGTTTTACTGCAGGACTGCAGATGGGTCTGTTCTTTAAAAAAAGAAAGAGAGAGAGGAAAAAAAAAGAAAAAGGTGTAATTACTTTACAGCCGTCTGTCTCTGCAGAAACATCCGGTTGTTGTTTGGTTGCAGCAGATTCTCTGTCAGCAGACTCACATCGCAAGTTCCACTTACTTTTATTTTAAATCCCCTGCTGCAAGACATCATTTTAAATAATAAATAAAAAACGGTCAAATTTACCCTCAAACATCATCTCTTTCAGGGGTTAATCTTTGCACTGCGCTCAAACCACCAGCAGAGGGCGCCATAGGAACAGCTCAGGTGCGAATTTAAACGATGCGTTCAGGATCCGCGTATAAAAAAACTCTACTTCCCTTTGGTTATAGACCACCCAATCCTGCTCGTTGCTCTTCTTTAGTTTCTTTATTATCTCATTAATGGTCCATATCTAACTAAATCTGGGTTTTATTTCACAATATTAGTTCTGTTTTTTTAATTAAATATCTTAACTTTCTTCTTAACCCATTAAAGCTGTGTTTGTTGAATGAATATTAAACTTATAATCACATGTTCGGCTGATTAAAGGCACAGATCTGAGATAAAGTGCTCCAGATCATAAAAGATGAGACATAATTACTCAGAGGAATCCAGACGGTCTTGTTATCTCAGCCTCTGGGTGTTTTCAGGAATCAGAACAAGGATGCAAACTGACCTCCTCTTCCTCACAGGGGCTCAGCCGGAGGGGCACCTGATTGGTCAACCCCCAAATAATTGACAAGATGGAGAACTGGGGTTTACATTTAGATTTTGGTGCAGATTGTTCCCTGATACTCTTGTAGCATAAATGTTCAGCTCTGGTTGAATTGTTGCCCTGAGTTAGGATTAGCAGATAGCTTAATTTGGGATAAGCACTGCCCTAAATTGATATGTGCTCAATACTCCACAACATATTTCATTTTATTATTTTTTGAACCTCTTAAGCCCCAAGGGGTTTTCTTAAACTTTTTTTTCTCAAAATACCGAAATGTAACTGAGTGTATCTCAGCATTTACAAACAAATAACCTTGGTATTAAAATAAAGCTACACTTGACAGATTTTATCAGAATTAAAATAGCTGCTGTGGTTTTAGAGATATTGAGGATGGAACATATATATATATATATATATTAGAAATTAGATTAGATATGCTTTTATTGTCATTGTACAGAGCACAATGAAATTACTCTCTTTTTCCCTCTCACCTGAATTATTTTTTTATTACCTGTATATAATTACTATTTAAAACCATATGAATCAGGCTAAGAACTCTTGGAAACCATAAATCCACTTGTGGACATTACCTGTGCAAAGATTCATGCTGCTAAAATAAACTGGAGCAAAGTTACAGAGGTTTTAGTAAAGAAATAATTTAGCATTTTGTCATTCTGCACAGGACAGACCACGATGGTACCATTAATAAATGTTAATAAATGTTAAGTTTTTATGTCCAAAAGTTGTTTACTTTTTCCTACCCTCCTTAAAAGACTTGCTATTGAATGTTTGTTCTTTTGAAAAATTATCCAAACATTTTTTTGTCACCAGAACATATATAATTTATATATATTTTTAATTTATATATAATTTATATTATATCAAATAATGACAAATTATATTTGACATCACTTGGATTATAGTCACTCAAAATCAAGTGAAAATAAACTTTTCAACACACTTTACAACATTTTTAGGTATCTACTTTGACTTACTTTAAAAAAATAATGTCAAAAAGTTTTCCTTTACAGATTTGTTCTAATGTTTTACAGATTTGCAATGACGCCATTTTGTACAGTTTGTTTACTTTCTGATTCAACTGCTTGATGCTTGAACTGTGTTTGATGGATGTCAATATATGAGCTTTTAGCCACTATTCTTTATTTTAAAACCAAACTTGTGCAGGTTCAACTTACAGATCTAAAGTTAAAATAAGTTAAATAAAATAGAAAACGGAAAAAGCTGTTTTGGGGCTCAAGCCTGAATGCCTTTTAATTATAAGTTGTGATTAGCACTCAGTATGTTTTATTATTTATGATATTATTAATTTATTTAGCTCATTCTATCACACAAAATATCAGCTCAATAGTTTTTAAAACAGCTGACTAAAACCCATTTGGATGTGACTTAAATTTCAAATCCAGAGTGCTTACTTTTCCTTGCTTGTATGTTTAACCCCCACCCCCCACCCCACCCCAAAAAAGACACCTCGAACCCCTGTGCCACCCTTTGCAAATAAAGTCAAGCTCCGCCCCTGCACTCTATCATCTCTGAGCTCCAAGTTAGAAAGATGCAGAGAAACTGTTTGTGACGCTCTGTGGGGGGGGGGGGGGGGGGGGGGGGGGGGGGGGGGGGGGGGGGGGGGGGGGGGGGGGGGGGGGG
>JAUBOC010000050.1:7055022-7066822 GCA_032275365.1 Anablepsoides cearensis | reverse complement strand
TATTGAAAACTCAAGACAGCCATAACATTATGTTTCTTTACAAGTGTATGTAAACTTTTGACCACAACTGTACATCTCATTATGACAATGAAATGTTGAAGTTAATCACAACGTACCAATGCTTATTTGGCCATTGGTGAGAATGAGTTTGACACACCTGGTTTAGCAACTTAGCATTCTACGCTAACTTTGGAAACCGTTAGTGGACAAATTAGCTAAATTTAGTTTTGCTAACCTAAAATCTGCCACCTGGTAATATGGTCGGAATGGGTAATTTTAGAATGCGTTAAAACAGTGGTTCCCAACCATTTTAGACTTGTGTACCCCTGAGCCATTTTGTCAAACCACTAGTACCCCCTCAGTCAAACGTAATGATTCTCCAAAACTATAATGTACTACAACGTATTATTAAAAACAATTTATTTATTTAACCCCCTAGAATGTTTAATTCTCAGGCATTTCATTTTTTTCAACTCAAATTAAAGATAAAGATAAAAATGTTGCCTTGAAAGTGAATAAGTAATTAAATAAATAAAACAGGCAATGACAGGTGCAGAAAACAGCAGCGTCCAAAATACATCAGAAACTCGACCAAATGAGCAAATTTCATGAGATTCTGTGTTTTACACTGGATTCCATTTTGTGTTTATTCCGTATTTCCGTCTGCAATTTCCACATTGTGGAAATCATACCGGCCCTACATATCTCAGTCCTATTTTTATTTATTTTATTACACACCTGGGAAATTCTTCCACGTACCCCCTGTAATATGCTTGCGTACCCCTGGTTGGCAGTCATTGCTTTTAGACAATGTGAAGGGCTGAAGGAACTGCCCAAGGTCCTGAAAGTGCTGGAATGTTTCAGGACCTTGAACAGTGTGAAGGACTGAAGGAACTGTCCAAGGTCCTGAAAGTGCTGGAATGTTTCAGGGCCTTGAACAGTGTGAAGGACTGAAGGAACTGTCCAAGGTCCTGAAAGTGCTGGAATGTTTCAGGACCTTGAACAGTGTGAAGGACTGAAGGAACTGTCCAAGGTCCTGAAAGTGCTGGAATGTTTCAGGGCCTTGAACAGTGTGAAGGACTGAAGAAACTGTCCAAGGTCCTGAAAGTGCTGGAATGTTTCTGGACCTGAAACAGTGTGAAGGACTGAAGGAACTGTCCAAGGTCCTGAAAGTGCTGGAATGTTTCAGGACCTCGAACAGTGTGAAGGGCTGGAGGAACTGTCTGAGGTCCTGAAAGTGCTGGAATGTTTCAGGACCTCAAACAGTGTGACAGGCTGAAGGAACTGTCCAAGGTCCTGAAAGTGCTGGAATGTTTCAGGACCTTGAACAGTGTGAAGGACTGAAGGAACTGTCCAAGGTCCTGAAAGTGCTGGAATGTTTCAGGAATTTAGAGGACTTTAGGTTCCCAACCTTTTTAGACTTGTGTATCCCCTGAGCCGTTTTGTTATACCACTAGTACCCCCTCAGTAAAACGTAATGATAATTCTCCAAAACTATAATGGACTACAACTGATTATTAAATGAAAATGATTTATTTAACCCCTAGAATGTTTAATTTTCAGGCATTTCATTTTTTCAACACAAATTAAACATAAAGCCTTGCATTAATTTTGCCTTGAAAGTAATTAAATAAATAAATGACAGGTGCAGAAAACAGCAGCATTCAAAATACGTCAGAATCCCACCCAAATAAGCAAATTCCATAAGAGTCCACGTTTTATACTGGATTCCATTTTGTATTAATTCCGTGATTCTGTCTGCTATTTCCACATAGTGTAATTCATAGGGCCCTACATATCTCAGTCCTATTTTTGTTTATTTTTTTACACTCTTGGGAAATTTTTCCACGTACCGCCTGTAATATGCTCGCATACCCCAGAGGGTATGAATCATTTCCTTAAAGCACTGGAGATGTAGTTACTCAGATTATTTGGTTTTATCCCAGTGGATTGATTCAGAGGCAATACAGATCTTGGGTTAGCGGCTATCAGATAGCTTTAGCTTCAGCTAATTTTGCTAACTTTTACTGGTTTAGCATTGGCACAGCTAATTTTTCTGTTAGCAGATTGGCGGTTTGCAAAGCTAACTTTTTGGTTTGCTGTGCCCACCATTGGTCACCAAGAGTCTGAATGGATACAAGTGGCTGTCAGAAATAAAAGCTGGTGGATTGTAGAAATGAGAGGATTACCAGAACACGACACTGGGTCTGCGGCATCGTTCATCACCTTTAGGGAAGTGATTTCACAGATAAAGAGACTGAAGAGGAGCTCAAGGCAACGTTTGACCTGTGGAGTTAAATCAACATTGATTCTCCTCTGTTTAGATAATCCTGTTTATTTTAACCAGCCCCATTTAACAGGACACATAAATCAGTTTACCTTTAAAATTTGTCTGAAAGGACCTGGTTTATCTGAAATTAAAAACTGCTTCTCATTCATAGAGTTTCCTTCAGCCTTTGCTTGCTTCAAACATCTTTTATAATCATGCAAATCAGATTCTTTTCACAGCTTCAAACTGGAATATGACTCAACCCTCATCGTGTTGGTAAACTCATTGAAGACACACCTAATTCAAGGCCTGCTTTTTGGAGCACTTTTCTCTCTCTCGTGATGATAGAACTCCAGCAAAGCAGCAAGTGCCCGTTTCTTTTTCTCCTTGTTTCTTTCATTTCATATTTATGGGAAATGGGACTCCATCCTCCCCACCCAGCAGCTCTGAATTACTGGCATGCATCAGCTCCTAATAGGGGCTTAAGTACTGTAATTTTTACAAGTTATGACTCTATTTCCGAAGAAAGCTGCTTCGTGGGGGGTGGTGGGGGGGGGTGGGGGGCTGCAGTTGGAGCTCTAGATGCTGATTGGTGAGTCACGTCCTAATGAGGCTTGAAAGCCTGCTGGGCTTCGAGTCCCTCTGGCTGCCTCTGGAGACAGTGGAAGGACAGAGGACCATCTGTAACCAAGGTTATAATAGTTTTGGATTTTTCATTATAGTTTAGTTTTATTTTGTCGTGACTTTTTTCTTTTAATTCAGTTAGTTTTAATTAGTTTTTACAGTGGATTTGCTAGTTTTTATTAGTTATTATTGCATTTTTAATGCTTAGAATTAGTTTAGTTTTTATTAGTTCTAGTATTAGTTTTTTTATAGTTTGAATAAACATATTTATCAATGCATCAAGCTTGTGATGTTCCTGTGAGTTAACTAACCAGCAGCGATTTGGTCTTTAGTTAAAGCGTCCATTATAGCAACACCTTCCTAAAATAATCCCGTAACTCAATTTTGCCAACTAAAACTTGAGTGATTATTTTAGGACAACAATTATATTTGTCTCCAACCTGCTTGTTTTTCATGAGAGTTACTAAGAGAAGCTAGCGTGTGAATATAGTCATAGTCAGCCATCTTGTGTGAGCTTGATTCATGCAGTTTTTCCCTTGAGAAGTATTCCACCTGTTTTATCTCCTGTTTCCACTACAAAACACTTGATTTGATTTTTCTCCCAAAGTGAACGTTGCTGCTTTCTCCCAACTTTTGTTGTTGTCATTTAGCAGCACATTGTAAACAAGTGTTGTTACAGCACACAGCTAATGTGAAACTACTTGAAAAAATAAAATAAAATAAAATAAAATAAAAAGATCCACATGGCTCAAAATAAATTGACAAACACTAAAACTAAGGATATTGTATCTATAATTTCAATTAGTTTTAGTTAGTTTTGTAAAAAGATTATACAGTTTTAGTTATTGTTTTTTCATTTTATTACAGTTTTTATTTATTGTAGTTAACTAACATGTTTTTTTCAATTTCAGTTTTATTTATTTAGTTTGTTTTAGTTAACTATAATAACCCTGTCTGCAACAGGAAAAACTGCATGACATGTAACAGGAGGTGTTACTTTAAGCTTAATGGGAGACTAAAATACAGATTGATATTTAAAGCAGCTCAACTTTGCCTCAAAGTGACCAAATCAAACCGTTACGTGCACCATACACTAGAAACAGGCAGAAACTGCTCAAAAAAATCTCGAGGGATGCGATTAAGAGGTCACATCCAGTCCTCTCTGATCCCAGTCCAATCACGACGAGCCAAATCCACCGAGACCATAAACCGCAAGCTCCGCTGCCAGGGAATCAGAGAGCGACACGATGCCTCCAGGTCCCAGCAGGGAGCTCTACGTCCTGACAGGTCCCAGCTGTCAGGTCAGCATGAGAGGGAAACCTAAATGAACCACGTGGTTTTAATGTTTTGGCAGCTCTAATAACAGCTCCACTTATAGTTACGAAGATGCTAAAAGCTAACTGCTCCACACTGTAGCTAATTAGCTAAGCTAAACTCAAGCATTTCATTTATACTTTTAATACAGAAACTTTATTTGAGCTTTTAATAAAATTGAAATGTCTCTTTCCCCTATGAAGAAAAAAAAATATTTTTTACTATTTTAGAAAGTTTTAACCACTTCCCTTTGTTTTTTATATTTATTTTAGGGTCAAAACATCAAATCTGCCAGTTTTCTTTATTTGCTTTCTTTTATTCCGACACTATGAGGCTACTTTACAAATAAATTCAGAATAAAAGGAGAAAATTAGACTTGATCAAGCTTGTCTGATCATCCTAATTCAGTGATCTCCAAAGTCGGTCCTCGAGAGCCGGTGTCCTGCAGAGGCCTACTAATTAGGCACTCCTTAGGTTCAGCTGTGTTAAACCAGAGCAGAACCTAAAACAAGCAGGACACCGGCCCTGGAGGATTGACTTTGGACACCACTGTCCTAATTGGTTGTAAATAATATAAAATGACTAGACCAGGCTGAGGAACAATGAAGTTAATTATCTTTACAGTTATAGTGACGCAGCCCAACATCAACATAAGCAGAAGTTTGCACAGGTCAGCTGTTTTTATTATTATTTTTTTAATATAAAAGAAATAGAGTTCAGTAAAATTACATTAGATTTCTGTTTGTGTGCCAACCATTCATCAAAAAACGTCAAAATACAAGTAAAACGTTTAAGATAATTTTTTTAAAAGGCATTTATGATTAAAACATAACCAGGTAATAACACCAACTTTAAAGCGACAGTTCAGTAGATTTGAAGAGTTTGTTCATTTATATTTTATTTTATAAGTTGTTTATATCTTTCATTGTTGATGAAAGCTCTTTGAACAACTTCTGTTTGGAAAAAAGTTACATTTTGACTGAACTGACAAGCTAACGGCTAATCTGAGCGGGACTGTGACATGCATATTATTCAAATACAAAAAGTCAAAGAAAACATCTTTATATTTAAGAAAGTTGGAAAAACATACACAATTTAATCCATTTGTTTAACACAGTGAGTGCTGAAGGCTGAGGAAGGGAAAGTTTTAGTTATCAAAATGTTAGGATAGCTTCAACACATCAGTTCTGGTAAAAAAAATTGTATATTTTTCAGTCAGAAGCTCAGACTGTTTCTGTTATCTTCTCTTCCAGGTGTGCAAAAGATTAAACAACATAATCTGGTTTTACAGGTATGTAGGGATTTAACAATAGTGAAAGGATGAAGAGATTTTCACTAAACTTTCTCTAAAGAAGGTTTTACTGCCTCTGACTCAGTGCACATCATTATTTACAGCCTCTGATTTGCACAACAAAGAAACAAATTTATGTTGCAGCTTCCTGTTGACACTGTCTCCTCCACAAAGGGCTGAACGGTTTGTGCGCAGGGGGGACCGACATCGTCTGAATATCCCTATAAAGTGAGGGTGGGTGGAAGCTACAATAGTTTTATAATGAGGATCCCGGTTCCTCCTCGGTGCAACGGATGGATGATTTAAATGTTTAACAAACACATGTTCAGATTTTCTCACTCAGCTCCATCATTTGAGGCATTTTTTTTTTATTTTTTGTAATGATGTTTGTTACACATATATGTAACAAACATAGTGGTGAGCTAACAAGCTAGCAGCGGAACAAAGTTTTTGTTTAACGGATTAGCTTTTTCACAGTTAAACTGTTAGCATACAAATTAGGTTTTGCCAAATGTAAGTCCGCTAACAGCTAACTAACCAATCAACAGGTTTGTGTCAGTCCACCAGTGGTGGAGTACATTTACTTGAGTACTGTACTTAAGTACATTTTTTTGTGTATCTTTACTTTACTTGAGTAATTATTTTTTGGGGTAATTATGACTTTTACGCCACTACATTTCCAGGAAGCGTTTAGTTCTTTGTTACTTTTGGTTCAGCATATCTTTGTAATCAGTTCTTGCTGTTTTTCTCTCTTAAAATGCAATTAGCCTCCCTATGTTCCTCACCAGGGGAACCAATCAAAGTCGTAGCTCACATCTTCGAAAGATTTGGAATGACATCATCTTTGTTAATGGTGGCGAGCTGAGCTCCACCTTTATTTCAAATAGAACCCAGCAATGGAGACGATTGAAGAGAGAAACCAGCTTAATGACCTTATCCCAGCTCGATGTTTGAGATTTTAGCACTGAAAAATAGTTCCTATCAGTTTAAACATCTTATGGGTTCACCACAGATAAACTACGTTGCATTTAACAACTCACCGTTCACTTTATTGCATTTTTATGCTGAAGTCTTTACAGGTTTCTTAAGTAATGAATCATCATCTATTCTCCGTCTGGATCACAGGAAGCTGTGTCTGTCACCAGCAGTCACTGGGTGAGAGGTGGGGGACACCCTGGACAAGTCTCCATTTCATCACAGGGAGAGACAAACAACTATTCACGCCCTCACCCACACCTAGTGTTACCAGTTAGTTTAACATGAATGGTTTTGGTTTGTGAGTAACAAGAGTACCCTGGGAAAACCCGTGCAGTCAGTGTAAACTCCACCCTGGGAGAAGATGCTGTGAACATCTCTCTCTAACCACTGTGCTGCGGTGCCGCCCCACAAAACCTATTCTTAGGCTGATAGGTACTCTGAGGGGTGACAGTCATACTGATCTGCACATAGCTGATGGATAAAATGAGCAATAAACTATCAATAAATTAGATTTACCAAAATTTACTGTGTAGGTATTGTCTCTGTTTTTGACTCATTTCAACATTTGAGCTGGAAAATTATATAATATCCTGGTGTTGATGGGCCTTTTTTATGTGCCCAACCACTTTGACCTGTGACCAGTGTTGGTTTTGCCACATGGCAGAGGTGTCAGGCCACCACACGTCTCCTGAGAGGCTGTTATCGTTACGCAGCTCAGAGGTTCCAGATGCAGAGCAGGTAATGTGGTTAACCTCGCTGCTACTCCTTCAGCAACACGTGGCAGTGATCTCAAAAAGAGCTGAGAGCTATTAACCTCGCGCTAAAGTCTTTATCAGCAGATTAAAAACCTCTGCCGTAATGTCAGCCTCTGCAGAATTTCTACAGAAGAGACAATCTGAAGTGGCTTCTAGAGGGACACAAACATTAATTATTACTTCACATATTTAATTCATTTATTCCACAATTTATTAATGCAAATATTTGCTAAAGCCAAATGTTTTCAGTATTTATTTTTTTCTGCTTTTATTCACCAGGTATCAGTACAGATGATATTGGGATGTGAGTTTTTTATGCAAAAATGAATGACAAATACATAAAAGTGACTTAACTCAGTGAATTTTAACTTGATCCAGCAATAAATGTGATCAGTACAAAGTCAAACAAAATCACAAATGTACACTTATTTGTGTACTTTTTCTTAAGTTTTTGTCAGGTTGTGGTTTAAGAGAAGGAAAGGAGGAAGTGTAGGAGGGTTAATTAGTTCTTAACCTTAATTTGAAAGAATATAGATTTAACCAGAGAGGGCGAGCATCTCTCAACGAATTCAGCCAGAGACCAGGTACGCTTAGTAACAGATAGACAGCCTCAAGTGGAAGGGAAGATCGTCCAGTTGGTGAAGAACAATTCCTCAGAACCTTATCCAGTAGGACACTTCCAGGCGCAGGAAAAATAGTGAAAGCTAATTCTAACTGATGACCGCTATTCAAAGCTATATTGGTGGACACATAAAATGCTAAAGATGTGACACACACATGCGGTGGCATAACTACATTTAGCCAGGGGCAGTTCTAGGGGCGGGGCCACAGGGGCATTGGTCCCATCTGAAATCTGATTGGCCCCCTGAAGTGATCCTGTCCTGTCACTCCTCTTTCCTTTGCCCAAGAACAATGATGTTGGCTGCAGTTCCGCTTCCAACCAGTGGCGCCAGTGAGTCAAATAGGAAAGTCCAGCATGAAGCAAGCTTACTTTATCAATTTGAACAAGAAAACAAGTTTTTTACAGACAACAATGGCTGGATTTTCTCACATGTGTGTTTGAGAGTAATTTATTTACATACAGTGAAAAATCATGTAAAACAGATAAGGAGAATTTACTGTGCAAGCTTTGAACATGTGCGACTGATTAAATGTATAAACCTTACAAAAACTGGGGATTTGTGTGCAAAGATGTTGAACAATGACTTGGCCCCTCTATGAATATTGTGGCCCCTTAATGGCCCTTTACACTGAAAAATCCTAGATCTGCCTCCGCATCTAGCAGTAGCTAACTGGTTCAAAGTTCCAAATTTAGCGAAAACGCTAATCTCCTAAACAAAACGTTAGCTTCGTTATTAGCTGCAAGTGGATTAGTAGTGTTCTATCATACAGTTTCTGAGTTTTCCCCTCGCCTTACACACCTGAGCCTCATTTGCTCATCCCTCTTAGTACGTCTAATCCTTGCTTTATTTATTTATTTACTTCCTGTGTGCTTTCTGCTGTTGACGGTTTGCAGCACTTTGTAGTTTTTTTCTGATGAGGCAGCTTTTTGCCTTACCTTTAAAAATAAATTTTTGGACACAATTTCTGTTTGAGGCTGCGTTTAATGTCTCATCACATATGTCTGCATCATCCCAGGGATAAACTGTTGACCTGTTCAGCGAGCGGTCCGCCGTCAGATGAGGCTGGGTGGGTGTAATTACTGGTGCTAAAGTAATTAGCTGTGAATTGTGAGACATTAATCAACACAGCATGTTATTTATTGTGGAAGAACTCTCTACTGCTCTGATTTATTTTCATGTTTCTGTGGCAGCTGAGATTAAATGCTCAATTTAGGATGGTATTTTGAGAAAAAAACATCAATTTTCAGACATCACCTTTGAACTCTGGGAGCAAATCCAGGATAAAAAAAATTTAGCCCAGATGTAATATGAAGCCAGTTGCTTGTCTCAAATAATTTTACAGACGGTGGCTTAGTCCAGTAATTACCTCAAGTCTAATGAACCAGAACAATAATAATTTTGCACATGTTTAGTGAAATTAATATCCAGACGTGCTTCTTGTTCCTTCCAGAGGACAGGAACATAACCTAGTTGATCAGACTTCTGATAAACTGCCACTAAATTAACTAACATTGTTGCAGCGATGCATCAGACGGAGCGTGAAATGTTAACGTGATCGCGAGTGGCGGCAAACGGAAGGTTTCTGTAAGAAGACCCAATTAATTTAACACTCTGTTCGAGTGATTAACTGGTATTTTACTGATGATCTTTGCCGATGCATCTTCACTTGTGGAAACTTGTCCGTTATTCTCCTCGTTAATGAGACGTCATGCTGGGATCAGTTATTAGCCCTCTGCTTTTTAACCTTTTCCTTCATTGTAACATATAATTGCTTTAAAGTGCCTGTGATGTGCCTATCCATCTAATACAAACTGTCAAAGAAAACATATTTTTATACAAGAAACCTTGCATAAAACGTGATTTTTACCCATTGGGTCACATAAATGGCATATTTTCTTTTGAACTTGGATCAGCCAAAGTGAAACAGGAAGTGACATCAAAGGGGAACTATTTAAGAACTATTTTGTTTATTCAAGTTATATTAGTTGAACTCTGACTCTCTCTCTTTGATAGTGACTCAAAATAATCTAAAGAAACATCAGATTCTTCTCTACAGTTTGTGCTCTTAGCCATTTTATCATTGCTCTAATCCATGCAGATGTTGACATCACTTCCTGGGACTTCAAATGCAAATATCTCAATAACTGTTCATCTTAGCAGCAGGAATTTATTTTGCAATATGTTATTGATGTTATCTTTCCAATAATGCTTTTATATTTATTAAAACAAAAATTCATGTCACAGGCACTTTAATCTCAACTAGACACATTCTGGCTCTGATTTATTTTTACTTCTTTGCCGCCAAAAGGCCAAACACTGGCGTTAATGTTTTTGTCTGTCTGAGTGTGTTTGTTAGCAAAATATCTCATGAAATAAGACTAACTATATCTCCCAAAGGGCTTTAGGAAATTGCTTTAGGAAGTTTTCCCCAGCCAAAATCACCCTTTCTGTTCCAAGAATTTGAGTGTAGGTGACTGTCACCACACAATGCTAAAGATGCTACATTCACACACAAGCCGCATATGATGCATATGTTAAGAAAGATAATTGGTTTTGTTTTGTTAATGAACTCAAAGTTAGCAGAACTAAATTTAGCAGAAGCTAATTGCTCTCTTAATGGTTTCCAAATTCAGCAAAAAAAAAAAAAAAAAAAAAAACGCCAACCTGCAAAACGAAAAGTTAGCTTTGCTAATAGCTGTTAGCAAAACTGTGCCCATCATAGTTGGCCCCAGATTCTTCAATAAATAGTCAGTTAATAATTTAGATACTTTAAAAATATTAAACTTTTAAACGGACCACTTCAGAGCTCTTCAGCAGGTAATAGTTTGCTGCTTTTTCTCGGGTCTGAGTAGATAATGACCTCCCACACCAATGGAAGTGGGTCTTTTAGATTTACAGCATCTTAAACGCTGATACTCCATCACTCTCTGATGTGAAATATTTAAAGCTCTGGTCTCTTCAACCACAGTCAAGTTTCTGCCCTGCAGTCGATAGAGGCTGTTCTCTGATGCTGAGAGTGCAGCTTCTCTCATTACCGTCTGTTTTATGCTGCAGGAAGGTGGAAAAACGAATCACTTCAGATAGCCTCGTGTTCTTCAGCGAGCGCTAAACTCGTCTATTCAAACCGCCTTTCTCTCCACCTTTTCTCCCTCAGCTGGAGGAATGCCCCTCGTAGTCGGGCTGTAGGCCTCGCAGGCCCGTCCGCAGTAAGATGAGCTCGGAGGAGCGCGGCTCGGCCGCGTCGCAGAAGATCTCCTCCCTGTCGCGCAGCAACAGCAGCTCCTCATCCAAGCTGGAAAGCAGACAGGTAACGTTCAACCTTCACACAATGTTTCCTGGAAATAGCAAACTCAAATAGATCTAGTTGCCTTTCCCAATTTTTTAGACAACTTTGTTTTCTTTCTGCAAACCCGCTGACTTATTGAAAACAAAGTTGTCACATTTCCTTCAAAGGTAATTGCCTCTGACTCACGACATGAAATGAGTCTGATGAACCAACAGGCTCTGAGCGTTTTATCGACAGGCTGCAGACTCATTCATTTTTCATTATACGCCAAGCTTTTCCTTTTGGAAATGAAAGTAATTAAAAATCACTCAAGTACCACCCACAGCAAACTGAGCTTAACTTGACAAACACAGGAACAACAATAACAAATGAACAGATATTCAGCAACATGTTGTAGTAAAATCTGGTTTAAATGGGCTCAATCAGTTTAATATTGACCACCTTTCATAGTATCCTTTAAGTGTCTGTCTGTTAGAAAAATATTTCATGTTTGAACTGCTGGCATTGCAACTGGTTTGTCACAAAGGATGTGGACCATAATGATCAGTGCAGTAAAGTAACTAAGTACTAGTACTTTGTTACTGTATTTAAAGGGGCTATATCATGTAAAATCAACTTTTTTGAGTTTTATATCATGTTATAATGTTATCCTCTCATCAA
>JAUBOC010000050.1:6948279-6958879 GCA_032275365.1 Anablepsoides cearensis | reverse complement strand
CAAGTTTATTTTATTAATGAGTTCCCCTTTGATGTCACTTCCTGTTTCACTTTGACTGAGGCAAATTCAAAAGAAAGAAGGCCAGTCATGTGACAAAATGGGTAAAATCATGTGTACTGTGCCAATTTTCTTAAGTATAAAGATATTTTCTTTGACTTTTTGTATTTGAAGGATAGACATGTCACAGGCACTTTAATGTTTATGTTACAAAATTATTAAATTATATTGTTCTTAATAAATTAGCTTGAAAACTCAAAGTATTATGTATTTTGTATATGTTATATATTACTACTACTACTTTTTTTATAAAGCACTTTAAAACAACCACAGCTGCAACAAAGTGCTGTACATATAAAATCAAAACATGAAAAACACAAAATAAAGATTTAAAAACAATCAAATAGGAATAAAATTAAAACAAGTCTCAGGCTGTGTCAAAAGCCAGGGAGTAGAAATGTGTTTTTAGACAAGTTTTTTATAAATTATGTTTCACAAAGTACTCAAAGTTACAGAGTTTCCTGCATCCTATTCGTAGCTTAACTTTTCAGGGCTTCACTTTATATAACTTTAGTAAAATAGAGAAAAAAACAACATGTTGAGGCCAACATGTGTGAGTACTCGGAGATCCTTTTAATATAAAAACTTGTTTGTGAGGCTGAAGTTCTCCAATTGGCCACACGGGGGCAGTAAAGTCCTGCTCACCTCTTCATCACTGTGTCTGATGATTGGCAGGTAGAAGAACTGACTGCCGTGCTCTTTGGGCAGGATGGAGTTGATGCCGGCGGTGTGTGGTCCGGTCAGCTGCTCGTTCACAGTCAGATTATCCGCTGATGGTTAAAAAAAAAACAAAAAAAAACTGTTAGAGTCTCTGAAACACAAACACTTAAAGATGAAACGTTTCCGCCCATCGCACCGTTCAAGTCCAGGAAGAGGACAGGAATGTGAGCTTCCATCCCTGCAGGTGGAGTCCTGAAAGCAGATTATTATGAAGTTAAAAGAGTCACAAGCGATTGTTTTTGTTTGTCTCCTCACCAGTCTGCAGGAGCTCCCGGGATGCCGCTGCTTGGCGCCGGCACCAGCACGGCGTTTCTCTCCTCGGTCAGACCGACCCACTGCTCCACCAGCCGAGCCTCTCGCTCCACGTCCTCCTCGGACTTTTCTGCTCACACGCAGAGAGGAAGACCGCTTTCATCACAACAGCCCTGATTGTTTCCTTTCAGCTACACGAAGAGGGGCAGAAATATCTCACCGTGTTTGTGGATGATTTTCTTGATTTGTTCGTCCAGATACTCCCGACGTTTGATGAGAGCGTCTGACCAGCGCTCCCTGAGGCAGTTCAGATCCTCTTCCTGTAATCAAACGGGGTCAGGGGGTCAAGTCAAACACAGTTAGCAAAGTTAGCTGTGACATTCATCTTGAACTGGGTCAACTCCAAACATTATGGAGTCGTAGAACAACCAGCTTTATGAAAGATTCATTCAAGTTCATCCAGTGGTTTGTCAGATATTTTACTAACACAAACAAAGTGGATCTCAAAAGCTAATATGAAAGTCTAAAGCAAAAATCTCCCTTCACAGCTCCATGTTTGTAAAACTGATTGCGTTGTAGCCATTTTTATGTTTGCTAACCTCACTTAGCTATGGCAGCTGTGTTGAATTGAGATGACTCAGATGTGCTTCCAATTAGTGTCACACAAGTGCTTTATGGAATATTTTCCAAACATAGCACACAAAGACATAATGACACGGGCAAAAACATGAGAACCCTTTAGCTTTTAGCTGTAGCTATGTTTGAGAAGCTAAGCAGAAGCTAATCCTGATATTTGTTTCAAAACCCTAAAACGGTAAAAAAACAAACAAAAAAAACCCCAAACCCTTAAAAGAAACACTAACTAGTTGTAACATTGAACAGCTTTAGCCTTTTAGCTTTGCGTTAGCTCCAGAACAAATATATGTCAATATGGCATTAGCTACAGAGCTAATATAGTGTGAGCTCTTGAGCTAATAATATACTGCGATATATATAGTGTTTGCTACAGAGCTAACAAATACAGCGTTAGCTCCCAAGCTAATATATTAGCTCCAGAGGTAATATTAATGGTGTTGGTGCTACAGCTAATATATACTCCAGAGGTAATAAATATAGTGTTAGCTCAGGTGCTAATATACAGTATATGGCATCAGCACCACTGCTAATAAATATAGCATTAGCTACTGAGGTAATACATTTAGCATTAGCTAGAGCTAATATATATGCTGTTAGCTCCAGAGGTGGTGTTAGCTCAGGAGCTAATATATATGCTGTTAGCGCTGGAACTAATATATATATATATATATGGATATAAGAGGTAATATCTATGGTATTAATGCTAGAGCTAATTAATATGGCATTAGATACAGAGGTAATAAATACAGTGTTAGCTCAGGAGCTAATATACCATATAGCATACGCACCACCGCTAATAAATATAGTGTTAGCTACTAAGGTAATAAATATAGTGTTAGCTCAGGAGCTAAAACATATGACGTTAGCACCAGAGCTAATTTACTAAACATCACCTTGATTATATTTGATTGTTTCAACTTTTAGTAGCTTGCTAACAGGTGCATGTAGTCAGAGATCCCTTTAAAGCAAAGGTTCAGAACTTTTAAAGTGATGTTCAAAGCTTTCTGCAACACCTGAGATATTACTGTTCCTTCAACAGAACATTCAAATCACATTTATGCATTAAATTAAATTAAATTAAATTAAATTAAATTAAATTAAATTAAATTACATTAAATTAAATTTAATTTAATTAAATTTAATTTAATTTACACACACAGCACATCACCTGCACTGGTCTGTAAAATTAAACTTCACTCAGGTCAACCAGCACACTTGTTTTCATCATGCAGAGTTCTGTAAATCATGCAGCCATGCAGTGCCTCTGTGAGAGTTATTGTTGCTCCTGCAGCTCTTCAGCCACAAGCAAACATTAGTGTGGAGGTCAATGGGAGCGAGGGAGTGAAAAGACTCTGGCTGTCAAAAATCCACCGGTGCAATTAAAAAAAAAACTCCAGTGAAGGAAGCGCCTCGTCACGAACACAGCGAGTTTGGTTTCCTTCATGCTGCAGAGTGAGATATGTATGGAGGGGGGTTAGCAGCAGCAGCAGGAGGAGGTTTAGAGGGTACCTGATAACTATCCATATCGTCTTCTGCCTCTTTCTGATGGGGAGGGAAGAGGACACTCAGTCACATGTCAGGGATTCGGTGCAGGCGCAGAGAGAACCGTAAAATACCAGCCGTTTCTACAAAAACACTTTCATGCTTTTGAGTAAAAACTCACTTTAGAATAACTACATGCTCCACTTTTTATGTATCGCAGGAGTGAAATGGAGAAAAAGTTTCTTTTAAGAACAAGAAAAACAAAAAGCTTCACTTTACATCAGGAAGGAAGAACTCTGGATCAGTCAAAACATGGAACCCAGAATAAATACTTTGTCTGAATCAGCGTAATACGGTACACCTCTGACGTAATGTGGGAGCACTGTTCAAGGACAAATATCTGCTTTCATTCCTTTTGGATCTGTGTTCGACTACTCCACCTAGGCTGCATTTTCAAACGCAGATCCACTGAGAGACTTGGTGTTTTAGCAACATTTGATTTAAAAACTGTACTTTGAGGTTAAACAAATGTTCATAATTAATTTAAATAAATTACAAGTTAAAAGGGGCATGGACATTTCTCTTTTTTCATATCAAAAACATATCGAACCGTGAGACTAAAGTATTGAACCGAACAGAACCGTGAATTTTCTGTATCCTTACACCCCTACTAATTTAATTCATGTAACATGGATCTAAGCATTGAATTCATAAAATTATATTTATTTCATTAAGTTTAATTACAGTTCTAAACATATTTAGTGTTTTTCTTCACTTTTTTTCTTTTTAACATCTCTCCTGTAGTTCAGATCACAATAATGGCAAACATATTAGGTGATGATGTAATCTAGTGACTTGAGTTTAATTTTCCTAGAAAATAATGAGTTGGTTAAAGCAGATAATTATTCTTTGTTTTTGCACTTTATGTTTTCATGATGTTAATGGCTTTATTTTTTATATTTATATATTTTTTTCTTTTTATTTATACACTGTCCTGTGAAGTTCACACATTGTTTAGGAAGTTCACTGTTTCATGAAACAAGAAAAATTAGAAATGTTGAAAAGGTAAAGCCACAGATTTGTTTGCTTTATTGTAAACTGTGCTTTAAATCAATCTTACTTTGTTTATTATAAAACATTGATTTATTGCTTCTGTTTGTTGAAAAATACTTACAAAGACATAAAAAATAATCGCAATTTATAGATAAAAAATTGCAATTAGATTATTTTCCAAAATTGTTCAGCCCTAGTGTGTGTGTGTGTGTGTGTGTGTGTGTGTGTGTCACAGACCTGGTAGCTGTCCAGCGGCCTCTGCAGTTTGGTGGAGCGAGCCGACACGCAGCCAATGGACACGGAGAGAACAGCCTCCACCAGCAGAGGCAGCGTTCCTGAGTTCTGCACCGGCTTCACCCACACCTGCAGCCTCCTGGAGTGACCCTGTGAGCCCAAACAGGACGGTACGTTCAGTCGCACTGGACCCTCCACTCTTTCCTCTCAGGTTCATTATTTTCTCTCTGACCTGCCGCAGCTGGAAGACGCCTCCTGTGCTGACGTCTTTCACAGGCTGCAGCTCCACAGGCGCGTACTCGCCCTGCTCGTTCAGCTCCTGGATGGAGACCCACAGCTCGATCCTGCGGGACACTTCGCTCCACCTGCGAGGAGCGGGACAGAGGGGAAATGTCAGCGTCAGAGGAGCTGGAGTCCCGAAGACGTGAGGAATCTAACGCACCTGTCTCGGATTGTCTGAGTCTTGGCTTCCAGAGCGTCCAACTCCCAGAGCGCGTTTCCGTTGCCGGCGCAGCGGTGACCCCACACCTCTATGGACAAAGCTCCATCTGAGATGAACTCTAAGAACTCATCTGTCACGTGCACGACGTAGTCCTGGACCAGATAAAAGAGTCGGGGTAAAGAAGATGCAGCTGACATGAAGGACAGCGTCAGACTCTGGTTCTGCACCTTGCAGTGATCAAACTGGACCGTGAAGTGAGCGTCTGGGCTTTGAGGAGACGGCCTGTCAGGGCTGACCATGGGAGGAGCCACGGTGGGCTCCCCGTGCTCCCAGAAGGTGTACTGACAGAAGACAAAGTTGGACAGGTTGAGCGGCAGCCCCGTGGCCTCTTTGATCCTCACCTTCATCAATGAGACAAACCATCATTATTTAAAAAATAAAGAGTTAAAATAATGGTTTTATACCCACTAGAAGTGTTTTTTTACCCTGCAGGTGAGCCTTTTAGCCATGTGGACGATCTCTCCGTTGGTGTCCATGACCTCATAGCAGCTGCATTCACTGGAGTTCTCTGATGAGTCGTCTCCTCCTGAGAGACGTTCAGGAACAGCTCCACTGACTCTCTGCAGCTCCACATGTAATCTGCCTGCTACCTGTACGCACCAACACAACGTTAGCATGCTGCTCTTAGCTGTGGTTTTACTTCTTTAGCTTTTAGATTAATGGCTGCATTTTGCTTTTTAGCTAATGTTCTGCTACTTTTAACTAGCCTTTTAGCAATTTGTGACTTTGAGCTTATTGTCGTGACATTTAGCTTCTTTTACCTTTAGTTTTTTGCTACTTTAACCATTCCTAGCTAGCATTTTGCTACTTTGAGTTTTTGATAGTCCTTTGCTACATTTAGCTCCTTTTACCATTTAGCTAGCATTATGCAAATTTAGCTTTTAGTAGTGTTTTTGTTATTTTAAGTAAGATTTTTAAATATTTTACTACTTTTAGCTTTTTTTCTATTAGCTTTTAGCTAATGTTTTGCTAATTTTAGATAGTCTTTTAGCTATTTTTTGCTAGCAATCTGTGACTTTGAGCTTATTGTCGTGACATTTAGCTTCTTTTAACTTTTAGCTAGTTTTTTGCTACTTTAAGCTAGCTTTTTAGCTACTTCTAGCTAGCATTTTGCTGCTTTGAGTTTTTGACAGTCCTTTGCAACATTAATTTAAATTTGCCATTTAGCTAGCATTATGCAAATTTAGCTTTTAGTAGTATTTTTGTTACTTTGAGTAAGACTTTTAAATATTTTTAGGTAGCATCTTACTACTTTAAGCTTTTAGACATTGTTTTGCGAAATTTTGCTAGCCTTTCAGCTATTTTTAGCTAGTAATTTGTGACTTTGAGCTTATTGTTGTGACATTTAGCTTCTTTTAACTTTTTAGCTAGTGTTTTGCTACTTTAAGCTAGCTTTTTAACTATTTCTATGTGGCATTTTTCAAATTTAGCTTTTAGTAGTATTTTGTTACTTTAAGTAAGCTTTTTATGTATTTTTAGGTAGCATTTTACTACTTTTAGCTTTTAGATAGTGTTTTGCTATATTTTGCTTTGAACTAGTCTACATTAAGCTAGATTTTTAACAATTTTAGGTAGCATTTTGCTACTTTAGGCTTTTAGATGGTGTTTTGTTTATTTTACTTAGCATTATGCTACTTTTAGCTAGTTTTTGCCATTTCTACCTAACTATATTTAGCAATAAGGTTGCTTTTTTTAGCGTGCTTCCTTTACACTTTAACTAGCATTACGCTACTTTTGGCTGTTAGCCAGTGTTCTTTTTCTTTTGAACATTAAACCTTCAGCTCGTTCATCAGATTTCGGCTGTCATTCAGCAGTCATAAATCACAGCATGTACTCCCAGCTAACAGGCTGATGCGTCAGGACTCACCTCTCCCTGCTGGCTGATGATGGGGACGGCGTACAGCAGCTTCACGTCATGGAAAAGACTCTCCAGATAAATGTTGGCCACACCGATCAGGTTGTGGTTCTCGTGAGCCTCGTAGAACGGATCGCAGCGTTTGTGGTTGGCTTTATTATTCTGGCAGGAACAAACAGAGCGGAGTTAATGAGAAAATGTAGTTTTGTTGTTGTTTTCTCCTGTTGATGGTTTCTCACCGGTTCCTCTCTGCCTTCTTTCCAGTCCCTGTAGTGGTCTCTCATGTCCACCAGCTTGTTCTCCAGCTTCTCAATGGTCCAAACCTGAGGCGCCTTCCTCTTCCTCCGGACCTGAATGGCTGGCTCGCTCACTATGGCCCCACGCTACAACAGATAAACAGGTAGGAGCTGAGGTTCACGCTCCTCCTTGTGTTTACAGAGAAGTCGGGCTTCAGAGGTCTGACCTTGCGGTTGGCGCTGAGGTTGGCAGCGGGGATCTGGAGGGTGACCTGATAGTCGGTGAGTTTGCTCATCTCCTCGGCCAAAAAGTTGGCCTCTCGCACCAAAGTGTTGGCTCTGACGACCTGCTCCCTGAGCCGAGACAGACTCTGACGGAAGAGCTCGTCCCTGTTTCACACAGACAGAAAGACGTGGCTCAGCAGGACAAAAACACCATCTTATTTCAGGAAAACATCTTTCCTGTTTGAGTAATGTCCTAAAATGTGTTTTTATGGACAACTTTAAAAAATATATGTATGTGTGTGTGAGGCCCCATCCACACCAACACCAGGGATATTTAGCAAAACATCTTTCTGCTGAGTTTGCACTTCTCAACCAAATGCAAACGGAAAATAAAAACTTTATGAACACTTTCCAAAGTATTTAACGTCTTGAACCCCATGCAAAACTGCTTTATTTTCTATTTCTTTTAACTTCTTTTAACTTAAGATCTGTCAGTTGAACCTGGACATGTTTGGTATCAATACAAAGCTAAGAATCTTGGATAAAAGCTCCTGGAAATTATTTTTACATTCACCAAACAGCTCAAATGACAGGCAGTTAAATTAGAAAGTAAAACAAACTGTATAAAATGGGATTTTTGCAAATTTGTAAATACAAGGAAAGTCTTTTGACGTTATTTTTTTAAAGCAAGTCAAAGTAGATACCTAAATAGGTAATAATGTGTGTTAAAAGTCTTTTTACTTGATTTTGAGTGAATCTGATCCAACTGAAGTCAAATATAATTTCCCATTATTTTATATAATACATATGGTGACAGTAAAATGTTTATATAATTTTTCAAAAGAACAAACATTCAATAACAAGTCTTTTCAGTCAGTTAACAAAAAATAAATAACTTTTGCAATTAAAAACTTCAGATTTCTTAACATTTATTAATGTTACCATCATGGTCTGTCCTGTTTAAAATGACAAAACACCTAATTTTTTTTAGTAAAACCTCTGTAACTTTGCTCCAGTTCATTTTAGCAGCATGAATCTTTGCACAGGTAATGTTCACAGGTGGATTTATGGTTTCCAGGAGTTTTTAGCCTGATTCATTATGGTTTTAAATAGGTTATATACTGTCTAATGAAAAAAATATTCAGGTGAGAGTGAAAAAATGTAAGAAATTATGTTCCATCCTCAATATCTCTAAAACCATAGCAGCTGTTTTAATAATTACACTTATAATAGAAGCTCCTAGGTGTTAGCTTTATTTTGATACCAGGATTATTTAAGTAGAGTTTGTAAAAGCTGAAATACACTCAGTTATGTATTTTGAGGAAAAACGTAAAGAAAACCCTTTGGGGCTTAAGAGGTTAAAGCATTTTAGGACATATGTGTGTTTAAAAAATGTTACAGCCTAATTTGAAATGATTATATTGGTGCCTGTTTGAACATTTTTACATTTAACTTTATTAGCTGTGTTTGTGCGCTGAAAATGTTATTTATTAGACTATGTAAACAAAGCTACAGTATGATTAGCTGTTATATAATTAGCTGATGACAGAATATGAGCTGTCACATCTACGCTGACAGTCATTCACAGCTATGACCCAGTATCTGAGCAGTTCTTGGTAGTAGAACTGGTCTGCTGCTCCACTGACCGCTCCTCGCTCCACAGAGGCAGCTTGCTGTGAGAAGCGTGCTGCGTGTAGCTCAGGCCGCTCCGCGCCGCCTGAGACGTCTTGTCAGGAGACAGCTGTTGACGCAGCGACTCCAGCTCCCGCTCGTACATCAGCCTCTGCTCCTCCAGAGCCGTCCGCTTCTCCTCCAGGTACTGCTTCTCCAGGACCTGGACCACGTTCTGCATGGGGTCTGCAGGCGAGGGGAACCAGCGTTTAAAGCTGCCGCGCTCCAAAAACAACAGTGGATCAGTGCGGTCGCTCCCGTCGTACCGTTGTTTCCCAGCGTCTTCATGATGACCTCCATCTGGGCGAACTCGTAGCTGTAGTCCGGCTCGGAGGAGGCCTCGCTGGCCGTTTCTACGTCCGCCTCCACAAAGCTCTGTCTGGGCGAGGCTTTCTCCAGCTCCTTCAAACGGTCCCGCCGCTTTCGTTTTGGGAGATTTACCCTAAAAACAAACAAAAAAAACCCCACTCATCTTTGTTTCTCTTCCTGCTCTGTAACGCTTCTAACAGTTGAACAGGAGGAATAAAGGTTCTCACCTGAAGAAGTGATTGTTCCCCCACAAGATGCGGTCTCCGTGCCACAGGTGCACCAAGGAGTCGACCGTGGTGCCGTTCACGCAGGTCCTGCAGGAAAACACAGGTTTAATCTTCAGGTTTGGTTCATTAAGAGCAGGAAGGAGAAGAGGAGCAGAGAGTCAGATTCCTGTGAGGTGAGGTCAGGTGAAACTCTGAGGTCCGGTCATCCATGAAGCAGACAGAAACCACGGCTCACCTGGCATTCCCCAAAGGCATCAGGGTGACATCACCGTCCGGGCAGAGCTCCAGGGCGCAGTGCTCCGGCTGGATCCCGATCCCAAAGAGCTGGATGTCCTGAGAGGTGTCTGCGCCCACACGCGTGTGCTCCTGATACACACAAATCATTTAAAACACAACTGAGTCCAAACCAAGGTTATAATAGTTCAGGATTTTTTCATTAGTTTAGTTTTATTTTGACTTTTTTCCTTTAATTCAGTTAGTTTTAATTAGTTTTTACAGTGGATTTGATAGTTTTTATTAGTTATTATTGCATTTTTAAGGCTTAGTTTTAGTTTAGTTTATATTTTATTAGTTCTAGTATTAGTTTTCTTTGAATAAAATAAAGTAGTTTCGGTATATTACAGCAGAGAATTTCAATAAACATGAATAAAAAAAGCCTTAACTTTAAGTTAAGTTTGAGAAGAGTTCAGGACAAGTTTGAGACAAGTTAAGGCCAAGTTTGAGACAATTTAAGGCCAAGTTTGAGACAATTTAAGGCCAAGTTTGAGACGAGTTCATAACAAGTTTGAGACGAGTTCATAACAAGTTTGAGACGAGTTCAGGACAAGTTTGAGACGAGTTAAGGACAAGTTTGAGACAATTTAAGGACAAGTTTGAGACAATTTAAGGACAAGTTTGAGACGAGTTCATAACAAGTTTGAGACGAGTTAAGGACAAGTTTGAGACAATTTAAGGACAAGTTTGAGACAAGTTCAGGACAAGTTTGAGACAATTTAAGGACAAGTTTGAGAAGAGTTAAGGACAAGTTTGAGCCGAGTTCAGGACAAGTTTGAGACAATTTAAGGACAAGTTTGAGACGAGTTCATAACAAGTTTGAGACGAGTTCATAACAAGTTTGAGACGAGTTCATAACAAGTTTGAG
>JAUBOC010000050.1:6928951-6939275 GCA_032275365.1 Anablepsoides cearensis | reverse complement strand
CTTCCTGTTTCACTTTGACTGAGGCAAATTCAAAGGAAAATAGGCCAGTTATGTGACAAAATGGGTAAAATCATGTGCACTATACCAATTTTCTTAAGTATAAAGATGCTTTCTTTGACTTTTTGTATTTGAAGGATAGGCATGTCACAGGCACTTTAATATTGTTTATTTACTGTTTCAGTTGTGTTTAATTTCCATTTTGTTCTTAGATTTTTTATTCAAGTGCATTTTTTTGTTAGAGGCTGAGTCCATTTTGTTAAACATTCTTTAAAAACTAAAGTTTATTGATCTTTAAGGAGGATGTACTTGCATTATTACGCTATAATTAGATTTAAAATGGTCACCAGACAATATTATCGTTTATCGCAATAATTTCTGAGACAATTAATGGTGCAGTAAAATGTGTTATGGTGACAGGCCTGGTTACATCATCGACTCAGACTGATGAAGCCCTGAGCTGATTGTTCACCTCGGTCAGCTCCCAGGTAATACTGATGGTCCAGCAGAGGCCGTAGCTCCGGATGAGCAGGGCCTTCATGCCCCAGCCCCAGAAGTGGCTGAAGGCAAAAATGTCAAAGTGACTCAGGATTCTCTCCCAGGTGATGACGTGGCAGTTCACAGCGTACTCCTGCAGGGGCGGTGAGGGGGGGGAAAAAAAGCTCGTTAATGATGGCGGCTGATTCCCTCGATGCTGTGATTCGTTAAACACGACCTCACCCACCATTATATCTGCCTCTCTCTTGGCGTAACGCAAGTTTGGATCCAACCAGAACATGAGCTGCTTCACCTGCTGCCAGTTCAGGAAGATGATGAAAACCAGGAACAGGAAGTAGAGCACGCTTAGACCTTAAAATAGAAAAAAAAGACAACTTTGAGGAGGTGAAAAGATCAAGATAAAATCTCTTGTTTTCACTGTCAAATACTCACCAAACACTATTCTCCATATGGCTGGATGAGGTCTGGTGAACGGACCTGAAATTTAAATCATATCAGTTTAAACGTTTGTTTTTCTCTCCGCTTCAGTCAAAACACAAGCAGAGGTCATTATGGATGAGCAGCAGTGAAGATAACATCACTAAAGACTGTCTGCTGTCAGACGCCTGTAATCAGAAAAGCTTTGAAAGTCTTTGCTCCTTTCATTCCTCTCAGCTCCTCGTTATTTATTAAACTAAACCGGTTTGAAAAACGAGGGAGTTAAACACTTCTGGTTTTCTATTAATCATCAACCAGAGAAGCCAGTATAAATATAATACATGTTTAAAACTATTTAAATACTTGTTTGTTTTTTCAATTTCAGTTTTTGTTATTTAGTTAGTTTTAATTAACTATACTAACCCTGTAAATGAGTGATAAACCCGTCTTGATTGTGGTGCTTGCTCTCACACAAACACACCACTGCATCACCTACAAGCATTAAAGGCCTTTGTTGGCTTCTCATCCTGGACTTGAGTCCAGAGGAGATAAGGCTGGGGCCGGGCTAACGCGTGGTTTAAAAATGAACACACAACATGACATGACGCTGGTGTGGGCTCTCAGTCATGCAGGACGTGGAAGGAGACACCAGTCGACCATCACATCGTCCCAAATGTTGCGGAAAAACCTGAGAAATTTATCTCAAAGCACAAAATTCCTGCGGATCCTTAAAAAGTCTTAAAAAGCATTAAATACATCAAACAAAAAAAAGGCCTTAATTAGACTTAAAATGTTTTAATTAAATCTTTTTAAGGTTTTAAAAATGTTTCCACATTGTAAGTATGATGATTCATCTCAAATGTTAAATCAATTGGTAACATTTTTTTTTTTATATAATTTAAAGAATGCCTCTCGCAGCTCGTTGTTTGGTTATAATAAATATTTGGGTAAAATTGTTGCCGACCTTTTTATTCCCCGCATTTGTGTTTATTGTGAAGTTCTTAAATTATATTTCAAGTGGCATTAAAGAGGCCTTAATAAGTCTTAAATTAAACCTGTCTTAAGCTGCAGGAACCCTGGTGCTCCTTAAACCCCTACAGGACCCGCTGGTCCATCCCAAGGACAAAACCCCCCAAACTAAACTCCATTCACATCTTAGTCCTAAACCCTGACCCACAATCTGTATCTCAATGGGGACCAGGCTTTTGTCCCCACCAGGCTGTGTGTACCTGGAAAATGACCAAAAAACCACGTACACACACACAAAGCCACATTTTATATTAATAACACATCACTGACAGATAAGATGATTGGTTATCTGATAACTGTGGCACCAGGCAGCAAGTGAGCGTCATCTGATTGAATCTGAGATGAAACAAATAAAAGGGTTTTATCAACCCAAGGCCTGTTTGTTCATATGTGGGAGGAGAGGCTGTGACTTCTTATCATGTAGGAGAGCTTTTATAAAAATAAACCAAAGTGTTAAAATGGAAGTTTTATCTCCGTCAGTCACGTATCATGATGTGTAGCTGCAAAGTTTGGGTTATTTCATGTCTGTTATGTAAGAAATAAGAAGAAAGCAGCTTGACTTCTGTTCTGTATGTTTTGCTTTTTATCAGAGGATCTTTCTCAATGAAAAAGAACGAGAGCGTGGGGTTCCAAGCTTAAACTTTTTACTTATTTGTATTTGAAATATAGATATGTCACAGGCACTTTAAACCTCATGAGATGCTCTGTTCTGTAACTTTAGCTTAGTTTTAGGGTCAGGTAGGTACCCGGGAGGTTAATTTCAGGTTATAAAATTTCCAAAAAAATGAATGAAAGTCAATGCACGGTCCTCACAGGTATTTACAAACCGTGTGTGTGTGTTCGACATCCCCTCAGATAATGAGTCTGTCATGACTGTTATTTCTGTAATTTCATATTTTTCTGCACAGTATCTTTTTATTTTCATTTTTATCTCATTTCATCTTGACAGTCCGGTACAGAAATTATTATTATTACTTTGATCTATGTTTATTTTTATTGTGCATTTATTATTATCTTTATTTATTATTGCTACAGTTGATAATGTCACATAGCAGTATACTGTTTCTGTGGATTGACGTATGCATCTGCTGCTGCTATTACACCTGACAATAAAGGCTGATTCTATTCTATTCTATTCTATTCTATTCTATTCTATTCTATTCTATTCTATTCATGTGTGTGCTCACCATTGGGAAATGCCAAAACACTGATGATGAGGAAGAAGGAGATGACCAGAATGAGCCCCACCCAGACATTACTGTCAGGATTCCCATCATCTCTGTTAAAAAAATTAAAATAATTATTATTATTATTACTAAAACATGCTCTTATACAGGCTCCACACACGTTAAACAAGTTTAAGGTATTTTCATTAAAGTAAACATGCTCCACATGATTTCAGGTGTGTAAGAGCAACAGATCTGTTAGCTAAATGAGGCTAATAACTAAATTATACGTCATGTTGTGGCTAAAGTCATCACAGAAAAAACAGTGTTTACCACTCAGCTTTTCCTCTTAACTTTAAGTTTAAAAACAATACGTGTCCAGACGACTGTAACTGTAAATAAAAAACTGTAAATTCCTACAAATATCACCAACAAAGGAGCAAAGTTAGCCGAGGTCCTGCTTGAGCATCACCGTTAGCCTAGCTAAGCTAACCCCTTAGCGGTCCGTGAACGCCTCACCTGGTGAAGGCGAAATACATCAAGCTGAGCACGGTGCATGTCAGCAGCGTGATGGTGTGGGGTTTGTAGAAGAACTCGATGGTGATGTCCTCGACCTGCTGCTCGTTAATCATTCGGAAATGCATCCTGTAGTTGACATCATCCTTGCTGAGGGTGTGTGAACCGCTATACGCCGAGGCCATGGCAGCAGCTGGAGCCGCTCCTCCACTCAAAGCAGCAGGAAACGATCCTGGACCATTACGAACAAATGATGGTCCAAATATTAAATATATGATGTTACATAATGAGCGAGCGGCGAGCGACGGGCTGAGAGAGGGCTGAGAGAGCAGGGAAATGGTTGAGTTCAGGTTTGACTTTATTGGTTACACGTTTCTTTGGGAGGGTCCCAAAGCGGAAGAGTTCAGCTCGACTCTTCCCGCATCATGTGTTTTTATACCGGAGGACTTTAAACCACGAGAAGGTCACCTTTAAACAACATTATTTTATAAATTATTGCACATTTAAAACAATAGTTTGGACTATATAAACAAAAAACACAAATATACTTTAAGTTTATTTGGGGGGAAAAAAGGCTTCATTTGAATAGTGAAATAAATAATTTGGTTTTGTGACTTTGTCGCCCTCTTGTGGCCACTAGAGGTAACACGTGGATTTTTTTTTTATAACAATAAAAAATTGCTTAAACAATTACTTTTTACAGCACCTTGGGATTCTTGAATGTAAAGTCCCCTATAAATCAAATGTATTATTATTATTATATTATTATTATTATTATTATTATTATTATTATTATTATTATTATTATTATTATTATTATTATTGTTTTGTAATAATGTATATGTATATGAGTATATGTGCATTGTTATTCATCACATGTGTATAGTGTTTTCTATTTTATTTTATTTATCTTTCTTTATTTTATCTCACCTTTCCTGTATTGAGCTGCAGTAATGTGCAAATTTCCCCACTGTGGGATCAATAACTTTTATCTTATCTTATCTTATCTTATCTTATCTTATCTTATTACTGCCGATAAAACTCATAGTCAGTGGTGGGCATAGTTCCACTAAAGCACTAATAGGGGAAATAATTTCCTCATTAGTGCTTTAGGGTTTTTGTTATGTTTAAATTAATTAGTGGATTAGCACTTGCTAAATTTATGGGTTAAATTTAGAAGCACTAACTGAGGTCTTTAAATGTTATTGATCAACAATATTGTTCAGAGTTGAGGATGAAATTTGACAGACATTTTGTTCATATGTGTGTCACTTATCTACAAGGTCCTGTGTCAAACTCAAGGCTCTCATTTGGCCCACCAAGGACACTAAGTGACAACATTCTGCACACAGTAAATATTGTCTCATGTTGACTATATTATTTTAGTGCTTTAGAATTAATTGCTATTTTTTTCAGTGTATTAGGGCTTTAGAATTAGGGGACCTAAATATTTGAGTTAGTGCTTTAGGGTTAGTGCAACTAATATTACATTAGTGCCCACCACTGCTCATAGTATAAAGCATGTTCATTTTTTCCAAAATAAGACATAAGATTTTTATTTGTCATTATGTTTCTAGAACATAACAAAATTGTCATGTTGCCCTCAATAAGTAAATAAATAATAAAATAAAATAGTAAAATAATAAAGCTTATATATGTATAAGTGAATAGGTAATAAATAAAGTAATAAGCTTATATATGTGCTAATAAATAAATAATAAAATAATAAAGCTTATATATGTTTTGATCTCAATTTGTCCTCATGGTGCAGTGAATGGATGTGAGTAAATACTGGTATATTTTTTAGGAAAATGTATTTGTGGGTTGAGCAGCAGAATCCAGTAGTTGTCATGCGTTCATGAAAAACTGGTCAAATTTTCACTTTAACATTTCATTAACTTTGTTACAAACTAGCGTGTGGAAGAACCATACACATCCACAACAGCCTGGCTTCTCCTCGTGTTTGATTGCACACTGCTGTGGGATCTCATTCTTCTTCATTTGTTGTAAATCAGACAATGTCGACTCAGTCACTCTGTAAATATCACAACATTTATAAGAAAATAAACGGGCCCTCTATGGGTGTAAGATTTACTACAAAAAGAATTGTTATAACAAAAAATAATCTATCAAACACTAATTTCCTAACTTGTTGTGCCAGTGTGTTTATTTAAAAAATATTCTTTAAATATAAAGAATGCAATTGTTTTATGTGTCCTTCTGTGCAGATTCATTTATAATAGGCAACAAAATGTGTCTAAAATCTTTGATATAAATTTGTTATTCTCATATTCTTTCATACGTTTCAGAACCATCAGTCAAACAACGCAGACCGTGCAAACATACCTCCTTCTTGTTCCTTCTTTCAGTCAGAAAACATCTAAAACACCCATCTTGTTGCACCTAAAAGTATTTTTTAATCTACATTTTATTAAGCAGACAAATATTTTAAAATTGTGGAACACAGTGTCAAGTTTATTGTGGAAAAATATACAAAATAGCCACTAAAGCACATGTTGAATAAAGTACAAATAAAAGCATAAGATTAAGTGTAAAATATCTAATTAAATAAGGTGGGGTTACATAGGATCAACAGGAAGGGATGAAGCAAACAAATCTGTTACTAAACAAATTAATAATTAGACATTTTATTTACCTTAACAAAAAAATCACATCCTCTCAGTCTAATACCTTTCTTTTTAAAAGCGTTATAATGAACAGACTCTAAACTATGTGTTAATTTATACACTTAGAATAAATCACTCATATTTTCTGACTCTTTTAGCCCTTTTAATTTTTTTACCCTCCTCTCATGATTTATGCTTTTTGTTGATTGTCTCTAAACTTCCTCTAACAATCTTTAATTAAGGTGACCAGACTTGTTCACAACATTCAATACGACTTTTATACAGTAATAAAAACAATTCTTTACTAAGTTATTTAAAATATAATTTAAAATATAATTTAATCAGCCATAAAACAGTTAGCTTTGCACCACACGCTCACTAAAACAGAAATAAACTGAAACTAATTTCTTTAAATGTTTTACATAAGTGACATATGTGGCAAATGACATAAATAAAATGTTTATTTTTGTGTTTAGGCATTTACAAAATGACACAATAATTAAAACGCTGAAGCACAAAAATGACAAAATATGTGAGGAATTCTATTTATCTATAATCTATACAAATAGATCTATTTTTAATGTTTTAATGAAGGCTCTAGTTTGAATACACATCAGTTCTGATTAAAGCTTCATCCTGGATTCTTTATGTACAAAAAAAAGATAGATTTAGAACAAATAGGATGAACTAAACTAAAAGACTTTGAGCAAGTTTCAAAGCAGCGGAGCAACAAATATATATAGCATATAAATATATATATATATATTTAGGCCTGCAACGATACAAAAATTCACGATTCGGTTAGATTCGATACTTTAGTCTCACAGTTTGATATTTTTTCGATACAAAAAAAGAGAATGTCCTTCTTAACTTTTATTTTTTTTAATTAATTATAAATATTTGTTTAACCTCAAAAGTAAAGTTTTTAAATTAAATTTTGCTGAAAAAGCAAGTTTCTCAGTGGATCTGCACTCGAAAATGCAGCCTAGGTGGAGTAGTCGAACACAGATCAACTGATCAACACAGCCTAACCCTGACATGTACCCGTATCGAACCGCATTGAACAGTGCTTTAAGTTCAATAATCGTATCGAACAATACAGATTTTTTTTAAATTATTTAATCAGCTTGTCTTCTGTATTGTTCGATACGAGTGTGTATTGAACCTAAAGCAGTGTTCGATACATCGGTACATGTAAAATAATTAACAGCTGTTGATTGTTTTCCCACTGTTTTCTGACAGAAACATCTTGGTTCTGCTGGTCAGTTTCAGGTTTGAAACTTCAGTCCTGCTGTTTCAACATTATGATGGGCTGCAAAGTAAAACAAATACTGTTATTATTTTCCTGAACATTTACTTCACATTAATCGCTGTGTCTGCGACGTCGTACCAAAGAGTTGAAATGATCTCTGCAGACGGCTTTGCTGGACCAGTAGATGAGGAAGAGAGCGATGAAGCTTTCCACCACCTGCAGACTCAGGATCAGGCCTTTGATTCCCTTCGTCAGCTGGAAAACAAGAAAAAACAGACAAAAAGGTTTAGTTTTTAAAGTCTTTGGGCTCATTGAGAGGCGAGGGGGCTTTGTGGCGTACCTTGTCGTGATTCGTGACAGGACCATGATAAAGACTGAGCATGCAGAGAGAAAACGCCACAAGTGACCAGAAGAAGCAGATGATGTTTAAGGAGAACGACAGCTTGGACTGGAGAAAAAATACATAAAAAGGTTTTAATGTTGGAACTTAAATGATTAAATCCTGAAGACACCAGCGATGACGATGACTCACCAGGTGCATGTTGGGATACCTTCCTGAGGCGAAGGACAGCATCCCGGAGATCACAAACTGTAAACATCATCGGTTAGTTTTCAACCCCAGAAACACAGTTTTTATTTGGATCTATAATTATTAAAAACCTGTTTTTACCACAACACTCGGGACGGTGTAGGTCTTGATGAACGCGTCGGCACAGATCAGACCCAGAATGAAGAGGAAGACACCGGCAAACGCTTGAGCTGCCTGATGAAGAAGAAGAGGAAATAAGATTCACAAAAAAAGAGAGAAGAAAGTAAACTTAGCTAGCAAGTAAGAAAATGTGTGTTTAGTAGATTATTTCTTTTCTCACACCATTAAAAAGTCTGTTAACTTCCCTTTTGAACGGCGCCACATTTGTAAGGAACATGCATTTGTGTAAAGAGCAGCTGAGTATATGAGTTACTGACGCTTGTTTTGCCATAAGATTAAGAATCATTGTTACAAATCTACCAAACACAGGTTTTCTTTACGTTTTGTGCAAAACATCGCTCTGGTTGAGGAGGTTTTTTGTGTCGCAGAGCAGAACTTACACCCAGAGGTTTGGGCTTCCCCTTGATGGCGAACACCTTGAAGTTGTCTCGAAACACGCAGTGGAAGTTCTCTGGCATCAGCTGACCCTCCCTGATGTTCTTCAGGCTCCCCAGAGGGATGGTGATGACAATCGATTCGTCACAGAAAAACGTTTTCCTCATTTTTACTCCTGTAAGTAAATAAAAATAATAATAGAAACAAACTACAGGTGACTTTTTCAGACGATGCAAATCCATCAAACAGTTTTTACCTTTTTTTATGTTTTGTTTTGTCGCTTCTTCTTTGCTCGACTCAGAGGTGAAACGTTGCTGTTTTGTCTGATTAGTTTGACGAGGAAATGACCCCTCTGGCCCTCTTTGTCTTCTCTCCACCCCCCCACCCTCCTCGCCCGGCCCTCACACCCCCACCATACCGCTCAAACCCACAAGAGCAAACTGCAAACTTTAAACCTCTTTATAATGTTCTCAAGTTCACGAGATGTAAAAAAAAGGCAGGTTATAAAGTTATTCTGGTCAGCACGGCACATCAGGAAAAAAAAAAGTTAAATAAAGCCACTGATGGTCGAGTGAAACAAAGCTGTGAAGATGTTTATGAATATGAGGAAGTCAAAGTGAGTAATGACCTCATCTGTCTTTCTTTAGGGAAGTGGAAATCACATCTAAAGAGCGGCGCTCTTGTTGAAGTCGGTGCAAAAAAAATTCAGCTCGAGCCAAACGGGGTAAGAATCCTGACTAAAATACTCTAAACTAAGTATAGCTAAAATAAATACATAAATGAAGCAAATGTTTATTTTAATAGACTAAATTCAAATATTTTAATGTAATTTTTTTGTTTTTGTTGCATGTTTTGTGTAAAATATTTTCTTTCTACTGTTTTGGATTTGATGTTACATAAAGATCAAAATACTTTTTGTGCATTTTAACAATAAAAAAAGATAAAATTATGTTATGTTTCAAGATGCACTGGACTTATTTGAACGCATGATTGCACAAACAACATCTGCTTTTTTTAGTGATTTTTTTAATGCGCAGTCATTTACCTCAAACTATTTCAACCACAGATGGCAAAACAAATAATAACTGAACTGCTTCTGCTTTCTGAAATGTTTTGCAATCCTCCTCTTCCAAGAACATCTTGATAAACTTCTCTGAGATGGTTGTTGGTTCAATGCCAGGACGAACGCAGGCAGTAATGAGACGATGCTTTCAGGTTAGAGAAGCACCACCATGGCCTCCGCTGATGTCGACATGGAGATCCACGAGGAAGACGAGCCCCGGAGGCCCGGACGACGAGAAGCGCCTCCGCCTCCGGTGTGCCAGGTTCGGTACTACCGGGCCACAGAGCTGGTGCCACAAGAAAAGGGCCACCTGCACGGGCTGCTGAAGAAACAACCCGCTGTGTTGGGGGTAAGAGGAGCCCAAGTTTCATTATGAAGGAGACAGAAAACACGTTAGGTCTGTCAGGTCCACTCATTGGAATCAGATTCATGTTTCAGACGTCTTGTTGCTGATGGTAAAACTCAACCACAGCACAGAAACAAAGTTTTAAACAGTCCAAAGATTAGACAAACTGTTCTGCTGATGGTTCATCATGTAACACTTTGGGAACATTGTTTAGGTTCAAAATGTGCCGTTTATTATGGGCTCTTCCCATAATAAAAGAATACGAAATGGTTTAAAATGTAGTCATTAAATCTGCTGTTCTAGAAAGATTCAATGTTTTGTTTTGTTAA
>JAUBOC010000050.1:6862027-6875909 GCA_032275365.1 Anablepsoides cearensis | reverse complement strand
CACTTGTTTATTGAGGCATGTTTTACTAAGTGTATCGCCTGTTCGATTAATCGATTAATCGAAAAAATAATCGATAGTTGCAGCCCTAGAATAAACTTTAATCTAATAAATCATTAATCAACAATTAATCTAAAGTCGATTAATTGTTAACATCCCTACATCAGATCCTATCCAGAGGTTTTTGGAAAGGCTCATGTAGGCGGCCATGACAGACGTTAGTCCCGCCCACAGTCCTCCCACCATATTTCCAGTGTGCAAGAAATTCATTCATTCTGAGAGTTATGATAACAATAAATAGTAGTAAAAGGCACGTCCATGCCCAGCTGCACTTTATGCTGATGAAGGAAGATCGTAAACTAACGTGGCTGGCAGCTTTAAATCTGAAAGAGTTTGTTTGCTTTTTTCTATTTTAATCGACAAAAATCCGACAGATTTTCACTCTGATCCAGAGCTCAATCTGGGCTAAGACTGACCACTGAAGGCATCTTGTCTGAACCACCGTGAGTCAGACAGCTTCCAGTAATATCAACTAAAACCCTGAATCTGTACCTGCCCGGTGAGTTAAATTGTAAATCTGGTTTGTCCCATTTCACTATTTAATCCTGCAGTTCTTTGCTTTAACTAAATGAAAGCCTATGGTAAATGGCGTTAGCATCAGCGCTAGCTACTGTTAGCCTGGTTGTTTCTTAACATGTTAAAAATATTAAGTAAGAAATATTAAGCCTATGGTTATTAGCCACATGCTGGCAAAACTGTATGAATGGCTTAATCTAACTGTCTCATTTCTGAGTAAGCTCAGAATAATAAACAATCCACTTCTCAAATAAACGCTAAAATATTTTGTTTACATCGTGACAGGATTAGAAGACGAGGGGTTTAGCCTCCAGGGGCTATAAAGGTGTCCAGTTAGCTTAAATAAAAAATATGCTGACCGTTATTAGAGGCAGTTTATTTACTTTGTTTCTCATTTATTTACAATGACTACAGCTGTATTAAACCCTCCAGTTCATCTCTTACGTTACTAGCCACCTAGCACCCAGTGAGATTTATGTTTAGAATAAAGGGGTAATAAACGTCTAATCACATCACTTTTATAAAATTATTACAATTCTGAGGGGCTTATGAACATTTTACTTCCAGAACATTTATGATTTTGCGTGTGTGTGTCTTTGGGGAAAGATTAGTTAATTGATGTCAGTAGTAGCTATTAGCTAACATCGGGACATAGCTTCATCGGTCTATGAGCAGTGACGTCTGAGCCACTGATACAGAATTGTTCTTGCCACTTTTTAAAACATCTTTACAGTAAATACACCTCCAATATGTAGCCATCTAAACCAAATTTCCAGGAAAAATGCTTTGATAAACAGCGATGGAGTATTCTCGTAATTGTAAACAACAGCCAAGCGGAAATATAGAACCTGCTTCTGCTATGAATTATGGTTAGTGGCGCCAAGTCAGGAATACTGTAGATATAGCGTGCAGATATAATTAAACAGTCTTTATAAAACAAGATATAATGAGACAAACGGGGCGGTTGGAGGAGGCAGGACCCAAGGATGCAGACTGACACGAGGAGCTTTGATAAAAAACAAAAATAAACTTTTTTTATTGACTGACATCCTTTACATTCTACAAACTTTCAGCTTTCACTCTGTCAAACTATAATGACGACACTCAGACTCAAACAACAATAGGGACGATCTTTTTCTCATAACCGTGCAGAAAAAGAAAAATGACATTGTCTACACTTTTTGGCATTTCATCTATGCGCAGTGTGCCCTGGCATGCCTTTCTATGAGTGGGCATGAGATCAGAGCAGAATGCCTTCCTGTCATCTGGACTGGCCCCATGCAGCTGAGATGGCCCAGATATGGCCCTATCAGGCTAGCGAGGGCTCGCTCTCTGAGGTCAAACAGGAGGCAGAACCTCTCCCTTGGCAGAGCATGAATCAACTGGGGTTTGTTCCTCGTATAACAACAGCTGTGATGAGAGAAGAGCATGCTGGTCTGTCTGTGTGAGCCGACCGCTCCCCTTCGGACACAACACACACAAACGACCCTCCACCCTTCGCCCTATCGGCCATCTTTCTCTCTTCGATTATGACCCTAAACAAAGATTAGCATCACTGGCTGACCACCCTGTGTCTGTCAACAGGGCCGTAATCAGCTGGCTTCCATTAAACTGGGTCTTGATATGTATCTTATTTGACAGGCAGCTGCTGTAAGAATCACATGTTTTGTACCAATAACTGAATCAAATTTGCAAATCCAAATGAAGAAACATGTTAGATTTGAGAAGGGAACACAACATTCATGCTTTTTGATAAACTACTAAAAAAGGGAAAACACTAAAGCACTTTAAACTCTGCAGAATAAAACCAAAGCTTATATTCATCCAAACCAACACAAGCATTTAGAAGAAAATAGTTATATTATGTCATGTGAAGTAGTATTTAATTTAAAGTGCTAGTGACATCAAATTTTTGTAATAAATATAAATGGTTTTTTTTAAAGATAACTAGAGATGCTTGATATTGACTTATTGCCGATATTTTTTAACACTGAATTTCTGATTAACCGATATTAAGGTGACATCACATGTCTCCTGTCAGGGACATTATGCCTGCCTGGATGCATTCCATAGATAAACATTGTCTGTACAAAATAAAACCCATTTCAATGAAGTTATGGAAAAAGGGCCATATTTATTTTTAACATTTTGTCTCAAACACTAGTTTGGATCATGCTCTCCCGTGAGATAATCCAGTTTGATGATGTCATCAATTGCGCACTGGTGAACGTCTCTGAACCACAAGCATTTATTAACACATTTTTGTCAATTCCAAGCGTTAATTTATCAAGCTTTTGTTATCAGAAGAAAAACTGACACCGATATGTAGAAATTTTACATTTTTATGCTAATATTGGACCAATATTATCTGTAGGCCGATATTATCAGACATTTCTTAAGATAACATTAATAACATGTTGCAAAACAAATTTAACGCCGCTGAGACGAACCGTTCTTAAGATATTCCCATGTGAAGTAACAGGAAGTGATGTCAAAGGGGGATTGTCTGCATGTGAGCAGAACATTGCAACAATAACTAATAACACAGACTGTAGAGAACAATTTCAAGTCACTATCAGAGAGATGAAGACGTAATAGCTCAAATAATATTGTTTAAATAGAGATTTGATTTTCTTAATGGGTTCCCCTTTGATGTCACTTCCTGTTTCACTTTGGCTGAGCCAAGTTCAAAGGAAAATCTGTGACAAAATGTGTAAAATCATGTGTTTCAGTTTCTTAAATATAAAGTTGTTTTCTTGGACTTTTTGTATTTGAAGGATAAGCACGTCACAGGTACTTTAATCACACTCTGGGATTTTTGCCATGAATGTTTTGCTTCAAATCAACAGAAAGGTGTAGATGTCCAGGCCTCAAACATGAGCTGTTTACTGGTTAAAAGAAGCCTCTGCCTCCTCCTCTTTGAAGGGGAACAAACACAAGTCTTTTTGTAAAGATTTATGATAATTAAAATAAACAAACCTACTAAATACCCAGACGTTTGCTTTGAACTCACTGAATGCTCCATTAATCTGTCCTCAGGCGGAGGATCATGTGGTGAAGTGCAGAGATTAGTGTCTGCCTAATATTTTATTGCCTTTAACTGTTAATAAATCAACCATAAACCTTAAAAATTCCCCGTTCAGTAAAGTTTATTGGCCTGAAGATTTATCTGTCCCTAAAACCGTACAGTTAGTGTTTTTTTTACGCAAACAAATCTTTTTACTGCTTAAAGCTTCTTTGCACTTCTTTCACGATTCATTGATTAGAGAACTGAATTAATCTGGTTTTACTGGTTTTTACAAATCATTGGTCAAACTAACACCATTTTACCAGCCATGGCCCATACTTTATCTTCTTCCAGCGCTTCATTTGCTGCTCGTAATGGACAGACTGACTGAGAGAACTGTGGATTCTCTGAGTAGATTTGTTTCCATCATTCACTGGAGCAGAGTTTCTGACACTGTGGCCTCGGTCTACATTTTCTGGCTTCAGTCTCCGGTGGTGTTTCAGGTGATTAAACAAGTTCCTAGTGTTAGCGTTAGTTCTGCACCACAATGACTTATATAAGTCATAAATCACAGTGCCAGTTTTATTCTGACGAAAAATCTAAATGTAAAAAAAAAAAAATATCTTAGTCCATGTATTATAACATAAATGCTAAAACACCAATGATACACCATTTGGTGACAAGAATATCCACCAGAGGTCTATAAAGTACTTTAAAAAGATAACTAAGTAAAAGTAAAATTACATGAACAGAAAATTACTTTGTTAAAAATAAATTTCACTGATGAGAAAACGACTCAAGTAAAAGTCATAAAACGGTTCACAAAAATTGGAAAAGTAAAAGTACTTTTACACTCTCTGTAAGAAATAAACTGTTAAATTTACTGAACTAAACTCTAAGCCAGGTTGAGTAAATTAAGCAATATGTGTATTTTCTTTACTCAATTTACTCAACTAGGCTTAGTGGAGGCAGCTGAGCTGACATGACTTTGTTGAGTAAATTCAACTCTTCATTTTTTAGAGCAGAAACATCTTTCATGATGAGTTCAAACAGATTTAATTTTGTAATGGGTAACTAGAGCAGGGGTCTGCAACCTTTAATACCAAAAGAGCCATTTCTGCTCCTCGGCTCACTAATAAAATGTGTCCAGAGCCGCAAAATAAGCTACAACTGGTGATCTGTGGAACTTTTTAAGGCCTTTTTGTGAACTTTTATGGTCAGTGGAGGTGACATAAACCTAAAAAATATATTGTGAATTTTATTATTTTTTATTATTTTTACACTTCAGGACTGAAGAAAAAAACATTCATGCACAAGAAAAATACTGGTTTATACAGAATTTCATAAAAACTAGTACAGCTGAACAAGTCAAACATTTTTTTTCTAATTCTTATTATGTAGACCTAAAGATAACCCTGATGGATTTGAGAGAAAGATTATAGAAAGAAGTTGGATTTTTAGGTAGAAAACAGGCTAGCATGAGCTAACCTTTTTTACTTTCTGTATTAGTATTTTTGTATTAGTAATATTGATCATATATTTGCATAAAATTTATTAGGCTTGTCAGTATAAAAACCCCCAAACAATTCTGTTAAGTTTGGTCACATTTTCAAAGAGCATCTGCAGAGGGACCCCAGAGCCACAGGTTAGAGACCCCTGAACTAGGTGTTACATTTTACAGTAAAGAAGTACAAGTATCATATTTAGCTATAAAATGGAACGAAATAAACGTAAAAGCAGCTGTTAAAAAAAATAATTGGTAAAATTACAAATACTAAAAAAAACTCCTTAAGTACTGTAACAAAGTAAATGTACTTTGTACAAAAAAAAATGTTACCTTTTCTTTAAAAGATCAACAAGATCACTAATGAAAAATAAATGATATTAAATGGAACCGTTTTGTGTGGGTTTCTATGGCACAAGGTAAAAGTGGGCATATCTTGTCATGTCATGTTATCCTTTCTGGAAATATACAAAATTCTGTATCACAAAGACAAAAAAATGCCCTTTGTGAGGACAAGAGGTGCAAATGTATCAGAAAATATCCATTTATAAACAAATCTTTAGAATAATCTGGGTAAAAACCCTGCTAACTTGTCTCTTGCCCTGTGATCAAATTCTCACAGCTCTTGCTTCTCAGCTGTAAGTTTTCTCCTTCAAATAGTCACAATTCTTTTGATGTTCTTCAAAAAACATACAAGGTATTTGCACTGGCCTTACTGAGGATGTAGGTGCAGGGATTTCAAAGCAGAAATCCTGTGACATCGTGCTGATGGCAGAACATGCTCATATGTGACACATTGAAAAATGAATCTTAAAGCAAATTGTTTTTTAAATTATTGTAATAATCCTTTCTATAAAAAAATCTTTATATGTTTTGTTTTCTAAGTTCATTACCAATAGTCATCTTTTCAGTGCCACCCTATACTGCAGAACCAGACAAACAAGTAAACAGAAAAGCTATTGAAAAGGCAGGATCATAACGTGGCGCTCTCTCTCTCTCTCACACACCCTGACAAACAAGAAAAAGGCGCGTGCCCAGGGTAACGGCATATCAAAGCCTGTGTGCGACTTCAACAGGATGTTCCTCTGTTTCTGGCCTCTACGTGAAATTCTGTACGCTCCTGAGAAGGCCCCCGGCTCTTAAGCCCAGCCAGCGGGGGAGTACGTCCAGGCCGATAAAGCTGAGAGGATTTGTTCCACATTCCAGTGGACCTTTAAACCACACAGGAACACAGAATGCTACATTTTCAACCCCAATCCTATTATAGCCCAAAGGTAGATACTGTCTGCATGTGTCCATCTGAGCACTTAAAACTGCTCAAGTGGAAACATTAAGTAACACATAAAGGAGGGAGGGGGTTGAAAAAAAAACTTGAAAAATGAAATATTTCAACACGTCGCGCTCACCTGTGAAACTGCTTTTTTCTCCCTGCCATAGTCGGTGTCAGGTTTCCAGCTGTCTGCCTGGCATTGAGATGTCAGTTTTAATTGTTCTCACCTGTGGAGATAATCACTGACACCACTGTTTTCACTGCTCAGTTTGTTAAGCTGCGAGAGATTTGAGTCCCAGCTTTGAAAGGCAGACCTGGCAGATGATCGGTGGGGGGAGGCGGGCGTTGTGGTCGGAGGCTGGTGGAGCTTCGGCTCCTGTGGGTGACTGAGAAATGTAAACAGGCCACGTAGAGGGAAGGACAGCTGCGTGTCAGGCTGGAAAAAGCAGTGACAGTTTTCAGCCTGAAGTTCCTTTTTTTTATTATTGAAGCATAGAAGTAGCCCACCTCTCCCCCAGATTTACCTGACAAGCTCAAGTACCTTTTTGTTACTGGTCATTATGTTTCAAGTCTGCTCTTCTGAATGGGGTTAAGCACCCAGAGTTCAGCGGAAAAATCTCATGAAACTGATTTTAAAGTGTGTGAGATGTTCTGGTTTCATTAGCACAAGTACTGTTTGACTTTTCAGCTGCTCTTTTCACAGCTTTTAACAATTTTAGCCATTATTTTTATTACAAAAATTGTATTAAATCAACAGAGCTGTGTGATTTGGTGGCATCTAGCATAAACATATGTATATTCAAAGGGGGATATTGTGCAAAATCAATGTTATGTCATGTTATGTCATTCCCTCAACAAAAACATCCAAGTGTTGCTTTCACTCTTTCGTGCATGTTTGAGAAATCCTAGAATGTCTTGTGGTAGCTGTGTGGAGCTGCCTAAACTCTTGTTGAGTTGGTCCTCTGAATGAGTTCTTCTTTGTTGAAAAACCATTTTGTCTCTTCTCCAACAGACGTCTTCAGTCTGAGGAGTTACAGGTAAACTCAGCTTGCTTACAGTTTTCATGCAGAGCTCTTAGTTTATTCAGTTTCATCACATTTGTTTAGTCCAGAACCAAGTGAGACAGACTTGTAGTTACTTGTAAACTGGTGTTAAATGAACTATAGTTATATAGTGCCTTTCTTTATAACCAGGATACTCATATTACTTTACACTACAATCTGAGCCCTTATTTACCAGATCCACACACATTCATTGAGCACTCTACAAAGCTAATCTAGGTACATCATTCTGTGGAGACTAATCAGTGCTTAAATCACACTGACACTGATGGAACACACACCAGAAGCAGTGGGGGTTCGGTGTCTTGCCCAGGGACATGTTGAAGTTCCCCGGGGCCTCCTACTAGTGAGACGTGCCTGGAACACCTCTAAAGGGAGGCATCCTAATCAGATGAACCACCACAACTGGCTCCTTTTGATGTGGAGGAGCTCTACTCCGAGCTCCTCACCCTATCCTATCTCTAAGGCTGAGCTCGGCCACCCTACGAAGGAAGCTCATTTCGGCCGCTTGTATCCAGGATATTGTTCTTTCAGTCATGATCCACACCTCCTAACCACAGGTGAGGGTTGGAACGAAGACAGACCAGTAAATCCGGAGCTTTGCCTTTCAAATCAGCTCTTTCTTCACCACGACTGACCGAAGCAACGCCCTCATTACTGAGGACGTGGCCTCAGTACGTCGATCCATCTCCCGCTCTATCCTACCATCACTTGTGAACAAGACACCCAGATACTTAAACTCCTGCACTTGAGGCAGAGACTCTCCCCCGACCTGGAAGGGGGCATTCCACCCTTCTCCGAAAAAAACAAATCGGCTAAACAAAAATTGTGTTCTGCAATTAGCTGTTAGCTGAACAATGGAACTGGAACTCACTAAAATGTTGAAGATAAAGTTGTTTAATTGAGTATGTTTGTAAATCACAAACTTGTAAAAACAAATTTGCACCATCTAGACTAAATATCTACTGCCTGCAAAGGGACAAGGAAAATAACCTGTATCTTTGTCAATTTTAATGTTGTCAATTTGGTAATATATTACATTTTTTTTGCATGTACAAACAATAATAATGATGGTTGATAAACAATGGTATTAATGATTTGTATTTTGTGTATATAAAATGATGCATATAATCAGGATGTATTTGAAGTATATGTGTATTTTTGGTGTATTTTGATTTGGGGGAATCCATTATGAATTGTAAGGTGAGGCACAATAAGCCATTGGCTTCTGCCTCTACCTGATTTGTTCATATGGGGTGAAAGGTTTGTTTGATTTTGTGTGGAGTGTTTTTTTTAATGTGACCAAAATAAAAATTATTCATTCATTATTCATTCAATTTCAGTTTTTCAAACCAAGACAAGGGACCAGACAGATCTCGGCTGCAGAGTAAATGACAGAAAAACATCAGAGGGCATTGCCGTGCAGCGACCATTTTATTAATGTAGCCTTTGAATGCACAGAACACACCATGAGCCTGAGAGGGCTGAAAAGTTATTTACTTTTAAAGTCAAAATAAAATGTTCAAGACAAAAGAGTTGGAGACTAAATGAGATTCAAGTCTCTAGTGCCAGAGCATTTTTCTAAAATGTCCATTGTACTTGGCACAGTACAGTGTTTCTCTTTCTGGGTTCAGCGGTGTAGATATTTTTTTTTTTTTTTTTTTTTTTTTTTTTTTTGGGAGGGTTGCTCATTTGAATCTAGGGCACCTGTTCATCAAAAAAAATAAATAAAAAACTTTGGGTCCGGGAAAAGAACTGCCCTCTGGTTTCCCTCAACATGTCTTCCAGTGGGAGAAGAATATGTTCGGGGTATAAACCACAGCTCCGCAGTCCGCTAGTCACTGCTCCCTGTGGGTAACGAACAGAGGGGGGAAGTGCAGATTGCATATAGGTAACCGCAAAAAAGAGCAGCTTATGCAGCCGTAACCAATCAGCCAGCAATGTAGCATGAACTCTCAACACACTCGTCTGAGAGGCATGTTAGGGAAACAAAGATGAATGGTTGTTATACTGCCCTTTTTACTGCGTTAAACCCTTGGAGGGATTCCGGCTTGAAGGACGGAGGAAGCCAAAATACACAGTTCAGTGAAGTAGGAGCATCACATGAGGCCAGCAGGCAGGCAAAGCCTCTAATAAGTCATCTGCTATAGTCTCACTACGTTCAGTGACATCTGCCAAACCTCAGGTCCCCAGACACCATTTGTTTGTATATATGGTCCTGTTCTTCCGCTATGGGATAAATCTTGTGCCGGCATAATCTGAATCTGAATGTGCATAATTTGAAACTGAATGCATTGGTTTGAAAATGAATTTTAATGAAATTGAAACTGAATTTAATGGTTTGAAACTGAATTTAAAGTTTTGTATCTATTAATTTGCTTTGAAATTGTATTTTGTTAAATAAAAAAATCAGTTTGACTACTTTCACTTTCAGTTCCATAATTTCGATTTTTGTGTCACATACTGGTCCTTGAGAAAGCCAGCCAGAGTAATCAAACACAGATCCACCGATTTACGTTTCACTTTGGTGAAGTTTCCCAAAAACAGACAGTTATTTTATTGCAGTGATTAATTTTACCTATATGTGGAAAACGTTACATTTACATCACATCATGGATCACATATTGATCAGATGCTGCTGCTGACTGATCCAGTATAAAATTTTGGGCTTATTTAATTTTTCACTTTAATTTGTAGGAAGTGGTAGAGATTGAGGCGGTACCAGGGTAGGATGAACTTGTAGACTTATTTTTGCTTTAATAATTACAAACAGATTGATAACAGACATTTTGTTTTGTCACCATACAGTGTCATTTTATGTTCTGAAGGCTGCATGATGCTCTGTCCCTTTTGGTTATGAGTAGGCCTATCACTAATTGGACAAAGTGAAACACCCCTCTAAAGTCCCCGTTGGTGGTTATCAACATTTATTTATAATTGGATAAAAACATGCATCATTATTTGGCACAATTACGTGTTAAAATTAAAAATAAATCAAGAATAAACAATAGAAAAGTAAAAGGCATCCCTAAAGTCATTGGATATGATAAATTTTGTCACATTAATTAACCTTAACTCAGCTGTAGCAGTGAGTTTAAAAACAGGATGATGGAACTAGTTTAATAAAGAATCTGTCTCTAAAATAATTATTAAATCAAGTGTTTATTTATGTAGGTAATAGTATGTTTAAACACCTGGTAAAATACACCAGAATGCAGGAAATGGCGTCTATTTCGTTCAAAATTTTCAGGGTGAGGACCCGCAGAGCCCCCCTCCACCAGTGTGTCCCCCCCACTTTTAAAAGGGTTCTGACGCCCATGATCCCATATTCCGCTTCATGAAAAACTTGAAGTCATCCTCCCTGGAGTTAAAAAAAAAGAAGTCTTGGCTGGCGTCACAGACAGTGGCAGCATTTTTGACACTAAATATCTACTGTCCACGAAATATCTACTGCGTACCTTTAATCTCCTCTCTGTCTAACGCTCCCTGACCGCCCGCCGCCACCGGCTCCTCCAGACGGCCAGCTCTGCCAGCTTCAACGACCGCGAGAATTCTCAATACTACAAGAACAGGGGCTTAATTCCAAGCTGCAAAGTTCCTCACAGGCCTGGAGCTGGACAGGAGGAGGAGGAGGTTATCGTAGGGTCAACCCCCGAGACGTTTTACTGAGGATTCCTAAAAATACACACCCCTGCTGGGCGCAGGAAGCAGAGGAGACTTTGTGATTTTTAGACGACGTGAAAGAAGCCTGGAAATGTAAAAATGGACCACGGCCAGACACGGCCAATGGCATGAAATACTTTGGTGTTTGAGAAGGATATTCCCAGAAATAAATTTAAAAAAAGGAGGGGGACAAAGCTGAAAAGGAACAAATGAGGCGTGGGAAGGCAAAAGAAAACAGCAAAAGTTACTCATACACCAAAATCCTGAAAAGCATGGCATTGTACGAGCTGAAATTATTCCCCTACAGAAATTTAGGTCAAGAATAAGAAAGAAAGTAGGCTGTGTGCATAATATGACTGTTAGAAATAATATAAAAGTAGAAAACAGACATTATTCTAGACGCTGCAAGAACTACCTGACAAAAACCTGCCAAACAGGGACTCTGAGGCCACAGTTGACAAAACTACATTATCTGTCCTTCTTCCTTTTCCACTGAAGCTCATGTGTGCACTTGAGTGACCTGACAGACTAGCTGCAAGCCTGAAACCCTGCCCCCCCCCTGTGTGAAATTCTGAAACGGAATTCATGCATGGCACAAGCAGAGATCAAAAGGCTACGGCGCAGAGGGCAGCTCAGCTCAGCTCAGCTCCACCTCAGCATTTTTATTTTTTTTTTTGCTGTAGAGTGCGCTGAGGACGGCTGCAGCCACAATTATGAAAACCATGTCTAAAAGGCACTTAAACACGGGCTGCATTACTCTAGCTCCTACAGTCCATCTTATCTCCTCCACCACAAACCCTGAAAAAGAAAAAAAGGCAGATGGAGGCTTTCTTTTTTTATCGTTTGAGTGTCTAAGTGCCAGTCCACTTGAAGCACTGAGCACGACACTTACGTTTGATTAGAAGTTCTCCAAAGAGGATTTAGGCTTCAAAAAAAGAAAAAGAAAAGCAAGAGAGTGCCGATGTAATACCTTAAAAGCTCGAAGATAATCAGGTGCTGCCATGAGAGAGTGGTGAGCATGTGACGGTGGGGGGAAAAGTTCAAATATTCTGATACACTGGCATTTTTGATGCGATACCATCAGCCGGGGCCCCTATCAACACAACGAGGTGACGGTTATGAGGAAAGAGCTGACTGAGCTTCGATTCGCGGGAATTTTGACGTTCATTGAAGAAATGGCTCCCATTTCATTTTCCACATGCCGCATTTCCTATTTTGAACGTGTTTTCCTCCAACTTTCTGTCAAACGACTGAGCAATATCATCAAATAACGCCGAGCCTCAGAAGACAGAGTTTTCTTTGTGATGCGTCTCTCTTTTTTGAGCAGATGGTGTCTCTGAAAGGCTCTCAGTGATTGGGGGTGGGGGTCCCTCAAGGAGAACTGCTGTTTATTTGAAATGAGCCTTTAGGTAAACATGTTACATGGCACATAGGGCCAGGTCAGCGTTTGAAGTAGACGGGCTTAGGGGAGAAAAAAAAAATAGGGAGGGTGGAAGAAAAGAGGGTTGCCTTCAGAGGAAATGAGAACAGAGGCCTCTTTCAGCAGGGTTTCATCCTCTCCCTCCCTTCCTGTCACATATAGAAAGAACACAAAAGGTGTCTGGGTATATACCCACCAACACAAGATTGTGAGAAAAAAAATGAACCTTGAAGTTAGTTCGCTTTTTCTCTCAAAACCACAATAACAGAATCATTCAATCATTTTTCCCCTCAAATCAAAATTTTCTCCACGTATGACAAAAAAAAAAAAAGACTTCCTTTAATGGAGACCCATTGAGGGTTTCTGATGATGGGAACAGGTCTGTGTAACAAACCGTTTGCAGCCGTATCCCATTGGTGAGGAATGTTTTGTGCAGAGAGGGGGGGAAAGGCTCCGGTCCGCTCTGTCTGTAGAACTCCAGGCTTTGAAGCTGCTAGTGTGTTTTCAACAGCTAACCACTTTCAGATGTGACTGTAGGGTTTTATGAGCTGAGTAATAGCGATACCTACACATGTGCAGGGCTTGGGGTCCCGAAGAGGGAAAGGCTCTGCTCGGAGCAGAGGCAGAAAACTCCTCCGGGCTCTGGGTTTTGATATATCTCATACAGCAGCATGCTACATGTGTGAAGACCAGACTGGAATATGGATCTTGTTGGAAAACATATTTACCGGGTACATTTTGCAAAGCTTTTCTTAAAAATCAAACTCAACGTCTGTGGCTAACCCTTTACACTTAGACCTTTTTCCTTCTTTTTAAGCCTTGCCCCTACATTTGGCCTGTTCAGGCTGAACATGACGTTGGCCCTGATCCTTTTAAGAACTTCTTGATTTGTTAAACTCGGCCTGGGTTCAAACCCAGGTTTTGCGTCTTTGCATTAGCCCAACACCAGCCCGATTTCTGAAACCCAGAGGCCTTGTCTCAATTCAGGGGGTAACAGCCCATTTGATGGTGTTAAATCCTTTTGAGATGGTGGTTTGTAAAAATGGCAACCAGAGAATCACAAAGGTGAGGGACATGGACCTGCTCACCAAATGGGGAGGAAAGGATGCAACTTTTCCGAAGTCAACTAATGACTTGTCTACCTTCCCACCGTGTCAGGATAGTCTAGAAAAACAGGTTAAGTAGGTTTTCTGACAGGTTCTTCTATGTTTAATTTTTTTTTCTCTCCTCCAAGAGACTTCTCCAGTCATACTTTATTTAATACAGATGAGCTAAATCATCAGACAAGGACTCTACAGTTTACACTGATCTACAGGTCAGGACTCTGCAGTTTACACTCATCTACAGGTCAGGACTCTGCAGTTTACACTCATCTACAGGTCAG
>JAUBOC010000050.1:6817387-6830743 GCA_032275365.1 Anablepsoides cearensis | reverse complement strand
AGTTACAACATGATAGTTAATACATGTTAGTTACAACATGATAGTTACAACATGATAGTTAATACATGTTAGTTACAACATGATAGTTAATACATGGTAGTTACAACATGTTAGTTAATACATGTTAGTTAATACATGTTAGTTACATTATGATAGTTAATACATGTCAGTTACAACATGATAGTTAATACATGGTAGTTACAACATGATAGTTAATACATGTTAGTCCAGTCGTGTGTATTCTCTAAGTGTCTAACTGTTTTGTCTGCTCTGTGGTTTCAGATGGGTTACTTGCGTAAAGATTCAGATGGGTCTCTTCTCTACACTGTTGTGAATCAGCTCGATCCTGATGCAGAAGGTTTGTTATGATTCACTCATGAAATATTTTTAAAACCTTTTTTATCCTGAAAAAGTTAAATGTGTTTTTTTATGCAGATGAGGAGACTCATAAAGTGGATCTGACGTCTCTGTCTAATAAGCTCCTGCCTGGATTAACAACATTAGGTTTTAAAGATGATAGAAGACACAAAGGTAGAAGCAGATTGGGATTTTATTTTATTTCATTTCATTCATGCAAGTTTTCATACACCAGGCCAAAGGTGGGATGTATGGTTTGGCGCCGTCTAAACTCTAAATTCATAACCCTCTGAAAAACCATCATATTTATTACTCTGACAGGCAACCTGTGGAACATTTGTGGTACTTTTGTATTTCTTTTAGGTTCCTAGAAGTCTGACCAATCTTTCCTGTTTCTTGTTGTGTTTAGTGACGTTTCTGAGCAGTGCCTACAACACCCAGAGCCTTCAGAAGAACTCCGTCTTCCCAGACCTGCAGTCAGATGAGACAGATAAGCTGTACTCAGCATATGGGGATGAGACAGGGGTACAGTGTGCTTTGAGGTAAAGTTAAGAGCTTTTGAAGAAAATTCTTTAAAGATAATAACAAAGTTCAAATCTAAAATTATTCCTTTCCTTTCTTTTTTATTTATTTTTAAATTTTACAGTTTACAGGACTTTGTAAAGGGCTGTGGAGGCGTCACCAAGCGTTGGGTCGATCAACTTCTGGACAAGATGACAGGAGGAGATCACTCAAAGGCTGTCAGTCAGATTCGACAGGTGCGGTGTTCGGCTCGAGCTTCAGATATTATTTTTACAACAGTACGATGATGTTCTTATTTTACATTTCAGAAAAGAAACATGACGTTGAAGCCTGATGAAACCAAGTCGAACAGCTGTGACATGCAGGTCGGCTGTCATATTTTAATGAATGTAATAAAGAAACAGTTGCGTTGGTTTGCGCTGAGTTGATCGTTAGCTTCTCTGGGTGTTTTTCTTTAGCTGTCAGATGGTGCTGGCCTCGGAGAGAGCAGCTCAGTCCTGGATTTCATGTCAATGAAGAGCTATCCTGATATGTCTCTGGATATCTCCATGCTGAACCCATTAGGTGATTATCTATTTGATGCATTTATATGTATTGAGGTCAAACAGTTGTAACATCAAAGAAATAAAACAATGAAGGAGTCAGTGTAAACATGAATACATCAATGCAAAATGCTCGAGACAGCACGACATTTTTTTTAGAGAGATTTAGAGTTGAATAGATTCATTATTACATGTAATTTTCCTCAATAGCTTTACTAATTCTCAGTTACACACAGCAGTAAAAACATTTTAGGGAAATATATGTTTCTGATCATAAAGTCAAAGTGAACCAAAATGGACACTTTCTCTCCGCCTCCAGGTAAACCAGTGAAAAAAGAGCCCGGGAACGACGAAGGCCACCAGCATTTTGACGACACCGACAAGCTGCTGCAGGACTTCCAGGAGGCTCAGGTGGACCGGGTCTGCTCCAGACCCTCATCCAACTTGTCCTCGCTTTCCAATGCCTCCGAAAGAGACCAGCACCACTTAGGTATCTGCAGCAGGAGCAGCCACTTTTAGTCCCTTTGCTTTGCCACTAAACACCTGGTTTTCCTCTGTCCACAGGGAGCCCGTCACACCTGGGTGTTGGAGATCATTCTGAAATGATTCACGATCCCTACGAGTTCCTGCAGTCCCCGGAGCCGGAGGGCTCCACCAACAGCTGACTGCACACATAGACTTCCTGTCTTTTTTTTTTTCATATGAACAACACAAAACATTGAACTGATTAATTTGTCTTAAAGACTGAATGTACAGGCTGGATTTCTATGGATTTCTATTTGTATCAAGGCAACTCTTATAAATATTTGCATGTGTAATAGTGTGTGTTGTTCATTAATAAACTAAAATCTTAACATTGCTTATTTTCATTTCTGTTCTGTTTTAAGTTCAGTTTCTCTTTGCTTTTAGTGCAGACATAGGTAATTTAAAATTTTAAAAAGTAACAGTAAAAAAAATGTATTTTATTCTGTATTTTAGTGTTTTAAAGTGCCTGACATGTATATCTATGAAATACAAAAAGTCAAAGAAAGCATCTTTATACTTGAGAAAATTGGCACAGTACACATGATTTTACCGATTTTGTCATATAACTGGCCTATTTTCATTTAAATTTGGCTCAACTAAAGTGAAACAGGAAGTGACATCAAAGGGGAACTCATTAATAAAATTAACTCGCTGGTCTTGGTTTATTAAAACAAAATTATTTAAACTTAAACTTGTCTCTCTTTGATAGCGACTAAAAATAATATAAAGAAACATCAGATTCTTCTCTACAGTCTGTTGTTAGTTATCGTAACAGTGCTCTTTACATGCATACATTCTCCTTTGACACCACTTCCTGTTTCTTCACATGCAAATATCTCAACAACCGTTCGTCCGAGCGATGTGAATTTGTTTTGCATTATGTTATCAATTATATTTCTAAAAATGCATTCATGTTTATTACAAAAATTTGAGGTCACAGGCACTTTAAGGAGCTTGGGAAAAAGTATAGCTGACATGGAACAGTGACAGCTTATATTCATATTAAAAGAGGTTTGCCATGGTAAAAATAGTAAAAAACGTTAAAAAAAATAAAACAATGACACAATGAAAAACCTGTTTTAGCTCCATATATATACATTTTCACTTAAAACAAAAGAAAACTATAGTGAAAATTGTTTCGTGAGCTAGCCACACTACAGATTGAGTCGGAACGCGCATGCGCGGAGTCAGACCTGCGATGCCAGATATGCGAAAATTATCGTTTTCTACGATAGTTTTAGCGCCCATATACTAAATATATGTTTTATAAAGGTATAGTTTTAGAATTTTCGATCACCAGAGGAAACCTTTTCATTCACATGGACACCCATTAAGCATAGTTTGTTCCGACGAGACAGACCGTGCGCTAACTTACGACATTTTCCTCATTTCCTACCTGGCAACCCTGCTGCTGAGTTGATTCTCCAAAGTTTTGGCAGAGTTGTCTCACGTCCTTCAGTGACACAAGAACTCACAACGATTTATCCGGGACTGCGAAGGACTTAACGTTTTCCTGTTGTAGCTGCGAGGTTTCTGTAATGTGGATAAATTTATTTAACGCACCTGCACGGCTGATAAACCACTATTAGGACAAAAAAAATATATATATAATAAAAAAATGCGGTGGAAATCGTTTAAGTTGGAACAGAAACGGTAGTGAATGTGTTTCTCCGGAGGAATAAAAGTAAGTAATTTATTTGGTCTTATAGATATTTTTTTCATTATTTATTTTGCCATTTTTGGTTATTTTGAAAGAGTTTGATAGCTTGTTTTTGAGTGAAACTGGGAAAAAAATGTTTCCTAGTTGAAAAACAGACCCATAAAAGGGGTTTCAGGAAGACAAACAGATAAAATGTAGATTTTACAAACATACAACTTTATATATTAATTTTAAAGGTAAATAAAGTCCTATTTCACTCCTAAATAATACAAAATAAGTCCTCAAACCGAGTTTTAATTAAGTGATTTTCAAAATAAAAGCAGAGAAACAGAGAAGTTGACCATTTTCTCTAGAGTATTTGTTTTTTGAAAGATTTGTTTATTAGTATATGTCATTTACATAGTTTTTGTATCCTCATGCTTTCTTTTTACCATACAACCTACACATTCTTTTTGGAAGATTTTCTAGATTTTTGACAAAAATGACATTTATTTTGTTGTGCTGTGGAGTTTGTATACAGTTTATTTTATATATGATCTGAATGTTGACCTTAAACTACTCTGTCTGCTATAATTACTCATCAGAGTGAGTATATCGGTCAGTGAACAGTTGCTGTCATTATCCACAGCTCATTTTCCTAACAAATGTGGATCCACTCTCCCTGTAGGAGCTTGACTGTGTGTGTGTGTGTGTGTGGTGTGTGTGTACTGAAATCCAGCCTGTTATTTTCCTCTTCATCCTGTTTCAGATGAACTGCTTCAGTCAGACGCTGAGGCGCGTATCTCCTACTCGAGGCAGCAGCAAGAACGAGCTGGTCCCCTCCAAGCCCCCCAGGATCAACGGGTGGTCGCTGCCCCTGCAGCCCCTGCAGGTGATCGGCTGGCTGGTGTACAGCTACCTCGCCGTCGTCGGCTTTGGCGTTCACATCCCTCTCCTGCCTCATCCGTGGAGCTGCTTGGCCTATTCTGTATCCTTCGTGTGCAGGGGGAGACACTGTCCGTCAGTGATAAACACAATCTGATGCGCGGCGGTGGGGCTTCCATATCTGATATCTGTTTGTTTTGGGCTGCGGGACGAGACAAGTGTTTTACTGTGTGGCTAGTTTGTATAGACTCCAGTCATAGGAGACAAAACTATGTCTCTTTATCAGGGCTGGAACGTCTCGATCAGTGCTCCTTTTTGTTTCACTGCACCGTCTCAACACAGCAGTTAATGTGACCAAAGCCTCTCTGAGCCTCTGAACCGTCATTGACCCTTTTCACACAACAGATTCCACTTGTTTCAAACAAATATTCTTAGTGTCTTGTTGTTATTTCACTAGGCAAAACATTAGGAATGAATTCTCGCGGCAGCTCTGAGAAAAAAAAAAGAAGTCGTCCAACCCCTCCCTTAATAAGATCAAGTATATAAAATAAAACAAAGGCAGCAAAGGGTTTTCAAACACCAACTTCTTATGATGAGTACAACAGAACAAACAAGTATAAACAGACACAACAATAAACGCAGACATTTCTCAGTGAAGTACCAGCAGTGACAGACAGAATAAAAAGTAAGCAAACTTTCCATTTCAAGGCTTTACTTATCAGGACATAATTTAAAGCAAACAAAAAAGGACAGTTAAATCAAACGCATGACGTCGTAGGTTGTGTCATTATTCAATAAAATCTTAGCAAAATCTCTGAAGCAAATAAAAGCATCATTCCGTGAGGGAATGGATATCACCCGCCGCCTTGCAGGTCAACGTTTTACACAAAGAGCTCAGAGTATGAGCTGGCTGTGACTCTCAGCTACTACCACACCAAACCTTAGCTCAATAGCTGTAAAACTGACTGAGCTGCGGCGGCCATCTTGAATCAGCTGTAGACGTTTATTTATAAGGATTAGTTTCATTCAGGTTTGTTCAGTGGGTCATGGGATATTTAGCTAACGGACAGATAAATGCACAGACAGCTTTGAGTTTATCAGCTTCTTGCACGTTGGCCCACTTCTCTTCATGTTGCTTCAGCTCTTTGAGGTCTGCAGACGTTTGTTGACACACGAGGCTGTTTTAATCTTTCACCACAGTGTTTCAATCAGGCGCAGGTCTGGACTTTGACTGTGCCATTGCAACGAATCGACTTGTTTTTTTTTATTATTGTTTTCAGACGTTTTCATGCTTTCCTCATTGTTTATGTGGGTTTTCTTCAGTTTCCTCTCGCAGACAGAAACATGCATGTTAGGCTGCAGGATCTGCCTGATTAAATAAGGTTAATAGGACCTGGTAGGACTGGTGATTGTGACGATGATGGTGTAAAACTTCACCTGATAGAAGCTGCGCTTACTTCTTTCCTCGTTTGAATAGACGATTGATCAAATGTTGAAACACTTTCTGGACGTTCAGGTTCTTTTCCCTCAACTCTTCACTTTTTCCAGGTTACTGGCGTATCCTTTATTGTGCACTTTTTCAGCCACATAGCTGCTGTGACTGTAGATCCTGCAGATGGAACTGTGAGGGCCAAAAGGAGCTACTCCACCCCCATGCCTCTGTTTGACCGGACGAAGCGAACTCACGTGATCCAGGATCAGCACTGTTACCTGTGTGACGTCAAGGTGTACGTATCCCAAATCCTTTGTTTTTATTTTCAGTCCCGAGAAGCACTCTCAGAACACATATTTTTTAGCAGGTTTTGCTTTCGTGCATTTTCAGAACTATCATAGTTAGCAGCTTTTTAACCCTCTCTGGTACCGTGTTACCTCCAGCCTGTTTTAGCCTTATAAAGTAGAATGAGGCACATTTGTTTGGTTAGTACTAATTCAGAGGAGAGGAACTCAAATACTAACCAATAAAAATGTAAAACAGCCACATGATCCATAGCATTTCCCTACTTTTTTCAGCGCATGCAAACGCCTCACACAGCTCCACATTTCCTCTACAGAAATGTTTTTTTTGTTTTTGCTAATTTTCACACAAATAATCATATTAAAAATTAGAACCACCTTCAGTGGTTAATATAAAAGTATTTTTAAAGTCTTTGTATAACATTGTACCATCAGAATATCATCCAGATGTACAGAGTTAGAACACAAACAATGGAAAAATAATTTATTTTATTATAAAGTTACATATTGGGATAAAGGTATGAATAATGTTTTACACTGAAATGTCATTTTATTAATGTGCAAAACTGATTATAGTTACAAAAAACTAAATGTTTGCTTTAAGAAATATATTTTTTTTTAACAAACATATATTCTTCTTTTTGCATGAAAACATCAAATTGGTTTGTCGGTTATGGTACAATGTTGCCTTGAGACAACAAACTCAAATTCAATTTTTAAAAAGTTTTTTTTTTTTACTATTTGATAACATATGTGTAACATAGAGCATTAAAAGTTTACTGTATATCTTTCTTCCAAAAAACATGACTTTTATGTTTTTTTTATTTTTTACTTTAAAGTGATCCTGATTAGATCTTCAAGCTTTTTGAGGGTCTTTGGTGGGCGTGACTTTTTTTTTTTAGAGAAATATTTTACACGTTTGCTAAACAATTTACCTCGCGAGAGTTATTCAGACATAAAAGAACCTCCCAAACTCTAAAGCTGAACTAATAAATGGATTTATCGCCCAACCTGGTAAAGAATCAGTTTTAACTGACTCCAACTCCTCTTCGCTTTAAACAATCGTCCATCTTTTTAACCAGAACCTGCAGATTGTGCTGTTTCTACCAAGTTTTCCAGGCTGCAGATCAGTAAGAACGTCTGCTGCCATTTACAGTCCAGGAGAGTGAAACCTAAAATCTGTCTGAGAAATAAAAGTTTATGAGCAGAACGTAAACCTACAAGCCGGGCTGTTTGTTTAAAATGTTTAAAGTTTCCTGTTCTGTAGCGGGTCCAAAGTCAAACACTGTGGTTCCTGCAACAAATGTGTGGAAGGCTTCGACCATCACTGCAAGTGGCTGAACACCTGTGTGGGCCGGAGAAACTACAGGTGAGACTGTTGTGGACGAACACGTCTTCTTGTTATTAATATTATTTATTTATTTAAATTCACAAATAACCGTCAGGTCGTGCGTTTCTTCCAGGTTCTTCTTCGGGGCCTTGGTCTCTGCAACCGTCGGCGTCTTCCTGCTCATCATTGTCATTTTGTTCACGTTCATCGAACACTACTTGAATCCACACAGCCTGCGAACGGCGCCGCAGTTTGACCGTGAGTTGTCTACATTTGAGCAAACGAATCAAAGGCTTTCTGTATTTTTATGAATATTTCTTTTTTTTTTGTTGTCTTTCCAAAGTAATTCTGGCAAACACGACGTGGCTGGTGTTTTTACCGTTGGCTCCGTTAAAGACGACGACGGCCGGTTTCCTCATCTTAACGTTCATAACGGTCCTCCTGAGCACCGTTTGCCTGCTGCTGCTCTGTCACCTGCTGGGCTTTCACCTCTACCTGTGTGAGTGACGGCCTCCTACGTCTCCGGTCTGAACCCCTCGGGACGTCTTCATGGTTTTGTTTTTTTATTTCAGTTTATAAAGGGATGAGCACGTTTGATTACGTCAGGATAAAGCGCCAAAAAGAGACGGGACACAGAAAAACTAAAAAGAGTTGTGATTCAAAGGCCAAAAGCAGCACTGCAAAGGTGAGAGCTTAATGTTTTATATGGAACCCTCGAAGGGACATTAGAATTATTATTATTTTGTGTTCCCGTTAGGGCTGGGCGATATGGCTGAAAAACATGTCAGGATATAAACCTTTCATATCAGTCAGTATTGATAAATATTGATTAGGTTTTTGTTTTACCTATTTAAAATAAGGACCAGGAGAAAAAGTTTGCTTAAGTTGTCTAAATTAACATTATAGTGTGACAGGACCTTAAGCTACACATAGTTCTAGTCATAAAACAATTTCAGATAACTGGAATGTAAGTGTGGTGAAGCCAAATAAATGTAATATCTGCCTGCCATACATGAGCTTCTGCTGCTGAACTTATCAGCTGCTGCTCTGAGAGCAGAACTGTTACATTAGATGGATTTATAACTGAACGAACGTCCTCATCTTTATCATCATCTCTGTGGGTAAAAATACATAAAAAACAAGTTTTATCTTAACAACTTGGGTGAGAAAAACTACAGTTGTTAAAGCTTCTCTCTGTGCAGCAGGAGGGAGGAAATGATCCCGCCACACAACGTAACTTTTCTACAGCGGGAGGGGGAAATTTTAAGATTTATTCTCTGTATACGTGTTTTAAAACACTATATTTTTTCTTTATATTCAGAATATTTCAAACTTCTGCTCAGTTGTCTCTGCACTCACAGCCCTGTTGACACAGGTGTGATGATGTAGTTGATGACAGGACAGTAGAGGGTTAATTTCTAGCGTCTATCACATATACCTCTCAGCCCTACTTATCAGGATAATCAGTCTGTGTTTGCCAAAAGCTGCGCGTCACATCAGTAATGATGTGTGGGAACATAAAAGAAAAACATAATCAGATGTCCCTTCAGGGTCTTCGTAGTCTTTCATTAGTTTAATTATTTTACATGTAAAACTTCTCTTTTTATTTCTTTTTTAAGAGCCAACATACCTCTATTGATTGTGAACCAGCATTATCACAAAGTTCAAGGTAATACTGCTTTTGATAGAATTACATTTAATTTTTTCAGAGATTAATAATTGTTTCTGCTTTTTTCTTCTGCAGTTTCTGTAAGTTTGGCAGCAAAGGTCTTCTCACCAGCAGCCTGTCGGACTCCATCTGCACAGAGGTGAACGTGTCAGGTTTTTATAATATCTCACGTGCCACACCTCGGTGATGTTGCTATGTACAGGTTTGTTTCTTTGTTTTAGCTGGAGAACTTTAAGAAATCAGCGGAAAAGGAGAATAATTTTCATTACGGGACAGAAATTCCCACCGAGAGTGAAAGGAGTACGTATCTGACTTTTATCTGTTCTACGTGGAAATTCTAAATCAAGTGTTTCTCAAAGTCCGACGCATAAATAACATATTTTACACAGGTTGCCAATTCACTGTTTTTGTGTCTTTGTGTCGTTTCAGGGGAAATCTCGATGAGCGTCATCACCGGCTGGGGTTTGGACGAGGAGGAGGATCGGACCACCGGTGAGAAGTCCGTTCCCGTGGAGCAGGACCCTCTGGGCAGCGCGGTCGTGGCTCCGGCTCGCTCTCAGCAGTAAGTCGTGTCTGAATCTGTGGATCGGGACGCGCTGCTGCTTCTCAGGAACAGTTTACAGACCTGCTCAGAATCATTTCAACTGTAAACAACAGAAAAATATCTTGGAAAAATTTGTGCAACTCTGTCAGCTGTGTATGAATAAAAATATGAGTTAAATAAAAGCAGCAAAATGTTTTTTAAACGATGTCTCAAATCTAGTTTTAATATGAAACATTTAACTTTCTTTTTATTTTGTGAACATCTCTGCCACTGAAGCAAAAAAAACTTTGCTGCTGTTCAAAAACAACAACTTTATTGACATGATTCTGTTCAGCATTTGCTCAATTTTTTTCACTTTTGAATTTATTACGAGTTTTATTAAGTCTAACCAGCATTTGTGTTTTAAACTATAAAGAAACCTGGATAAAAAATGAGAATTGTTTTTGTGATGTGTTGAATTTGACAGTTTAACGCATCATTTATCTGTATTAAAACACTTTTTTTGTAGGGCATCGATCTGTTTAGTTTTGTTTTTTGTATTTTCTTTTTTAAACCACATTGTTTTAGAAAAGTTGAAGTAAAACCAGTTGAAACATGTTGCATTCATAAAAACCAGCTTTAACCCTAGAGCCGTAGAAATCAGCTGCACAGATCAGCATATTTTAAACAAAACGTTAAAAACGATTTGTTTTAAAAAAAAAGACAACGAGGCCACTTCTGATGACGTTATTGTCTGAAAAGGTCGATGCAAATATTTTTGGTGAGATCAATAAGAAGCTGCAGAAACAGAGTAAAGTTCCTCCACTGAGAACAGAACCCCTCTGTGGTTTTAGCTTTTATCAGCAGAATCATTCAGATTTGTTGGACATGACACGTACCACTTCCTTCCTCCTAGGAGGGAAATAGTTTTAGAACCAGATCTCTGATAAGTTCATTTATGTGAAAATAAGATTTTACTTCCCAATTTATTACCTTCAGTTTATGTTTGTTCCATGAATTTAACTGATTCAGTTTGATTTGCAATGTTTTACAATAAATAATACATTTTATGATCAAATAGAGCTTCCCAAATAATACTTTTAATATTAAAACCTTTACATTATAAACAAGACTGGAATCTTTTATTTAACTCAGTGTTTCCATGTGAGCCGTGTTTTAATTATAGCTGCGTAAAACATCAAAGCATTGATCAGTGGTGGGCAGCACTAATATAAATATTAGTTGCACTAATCTTAAAGCACTAACTCAAATATTTAAGTCCCCTAATTCTAAAGCACTAATATAATCCAGTCAACCCATGAAACTTTCTTCAGTCAACATGAGACAATATTTACTGTGTGCAGAATGTTGTCACTTAGTTTCCTTGGTGGGCCAAATGAGAGTCACTTTTAGGCCACATTTGGCCCGCGGGCCTTGAGTTTGACATGTGACCTTGTAGATAAGTGACACACATATGAACAAATGTATGACAGTTTCACCCTCAACTGTGAACAATAATGTTGATTAATAACATTTAAAGACCTCAGTTAGTGCTTCTAAAATTAGCCCATAAATTTAGCAAGTGCTAATCTACTAATGAATTTAATAAATAGCAAAAGCCCTAAAACACTAATCAAGAAATTAGTTCCCCTATTAGTGCTTTAGGATAGGGGTTCTCAAATGTTCTGGGTCTGGGGACCCCTTACAAAGATGGAACATTTCCAGGGACCACCTCATAAACCTTGTGATGATTTAAAAATAACCTCTAAATGCCATGAGAATAATATTTTTTTTGTTTAGTTTAGTATGTTTCTTTTACTTGTATAATGTTTCCCAAATAATGCTAAATGATAAAAACAAAAACCAATTTGAACAACGTATTGTAATTTTTGAGGACCCCCAACCTGCAGCTCACGGACCCCAGTTCGAGAACCTCTGCTTTAGGGGAACTGTGCCCACCACTGGCATTGACAATAACTTATTACATATTTTACTTCCTAAATTATATCATGAAGCAAAGGTAAGAAATTCAAAAACAAAACTAAAGTCTTGAACCTGCAGAAATTCATCATGGTGATTTTTGTTCAGATTTTTTTATAATTCATTTTATTTGTTTTAAAAAATCTTACAAGAAATACAAATTAAACTAGTATTTAAGGAGCTAAATCTTTTAATTCTGAGCTAATTTAAAAAGTGCAACCTTTCTGTAACAAAAAAAAACTGAACCAAAAGGGACATTTCAGCTTATAATTCATGTTCCTTTTAAAAGCTATGAAGTTTTTTTCCAGATGAACAAGTTTTCATGACAGAATAAATCTCGGGTTAAATTATTAAATACCATTAAATATTAATACTGTGATGTGTAATCTAAGAGTAACCACACTGTGGTGCAGTTGAAGCATCTAAAACGGTTTCACCAGGATCACTGTTCTGTTTTCACCACTTCCTCTCTTCGAGTAGTACATCTGATGAGGCTTCAGATTATATAATCCTGACAAGTCCTGATTGCGTAACACCTAATATCTTAGACATCAGAGGGTTCAGAGGTCAGATCTGGATTCATTCATTCTCAGAACATTTCAAATGTTTAAGTTGTTTTTTTAAACTCACAAGTTCTTTAAACAGAAAGAGAAGTCTCTGAGGCCAGCACCCACAGTCCGTTTTATCACCAGAACCAGAATCTGAACATCAGACAAGATTCAGCTGAACTCAGTTTAAAAGTCTTTGGCTTAGATTTAAAAGCCTGAAGAATAATAAACAGATTTATTAGAGAGGAGTGATGATGACACAGAATAAGTAACCATGATGAGGATCAGAGTTCATCTGCTCATTTAGTTTGTACTGAGTTCTGCTCTCATGGTTCTACGAAACTCGCTTCCTGTCTAAAAGCTCACGTCTGTGTGGGATGTGGCCCACTCCATCGCTGAGTTATAAAGACTGATTGAAGGCAGCTGCTTTTTGTAGAAGAGTTTCACAAAGGCACCTTTTCCCCCCACTTTATCCTAGGCCATTTAAAGAGCTATTACAGGTAAGATATTTACCGTTCACAAACTTCACTTGGGGCAGAACTAAGTCACCAAAACTGGACATGTATAATAATCTCCTGCATGCTTGAGTTTGCTGAAAGTATTTTCACAGCTTACAAATAAATTAGCTTTGGTATCTGCTAACTAAAAAACGAGCTACGCAAACGCTAAACCACTAAAGAGGTAAGAAAGTTAGTGGAAGCTAATGCTGAAAATTGCTTTTGCCTCTGAATCATTGACATAAAACTATACATTTCTCAAAGTGCTTTTGGGTATTTTCTTCAGCCAAATCATCCTTTCTGTCCATATTACAAGGATTTAAGTGGATGAAGGCGACTCACTCAATCTGCGCCACATGCAGGAGGACATGCTAACAATGCTACAAGCACACAAAAGGCACACAAAACATGCATAAAGCACCGCATGTGTGAGGGCATGGATGTTTTTGTTAGCGAGAGTGTTTTATAAAGTACCACAATGTGATACTTGAGTAAAAGTACAAGTATCTTACCAAAAAATTACTTTGGTAAAAGTCAAAGTATTGATTTAAAATGAGCAGTTAGATTTTCTGTAATGACATTTATTAGGAGGTTTCCTCCACAAA
>JAUBOC010000050.1:6767693-6778443 GCA_032275365.1 Anablepsoides cearensis | reverse complement strand
AATGTCAATATTCAAATATAATTTGAGGTTTCCTCTTTATAAGGACATCAAAAATTCCTCATTAAAATTACATAAAAATAGGATTCAGACCAAATATTTATGTATTATTGTAACCAACAAGACAAATTAAGTCATAAGTATTAATTTACTTATATTAGAATGATCCAGGTATCAAAATGTAGCGTTTAAAGCCAGGAATTTGAAAATGTAATTAGGTCGTTTTGACAAAATTGGACTTAATCCTCATTTCGATATGATGGGTCACATTTATGTTGCTGTAACCACAGTGAGTGCTTAAACATTTAGAAAGTGAGTTTCAGCTTATTTCCTGAATAAATATGGATTTAAAACATGTCGATGTTTTTTTCTAATTCAGAAATGTTGAAAATGTAGCAGAAACATTTTATTTTCTGAACTTTTTATTGTCTCATCTTGTTACTCTTCGTTCAATTAGTCTGAATAGGTGATCAAAACACGTTGAATGACATTTTTAGTTGAAATAAAGTCAACAATAAGTATTTAAAAAAAAGATTTTAATTTATTTATAATAGAAAAACTTTTTACAGGATGTATATAATGAAACCAGCTGCCTCTCTATATAGAGCTCGTGTGTGTGTGTGTATAAACAGTCTTGTTAAATGGAGGCCATCCCTGCTCAGTCTCTCGGTCTCATCATTATTCAGTCAGAGTCTCCCTGCTCCGCTCCGACTGCTCCCACCACTCCAGCCAGCTCCTCCTCGCTGCCTTGCAGACGATCACCTGGACAGAAAAACACAAACCGACCCGCTGCCGTCATTCACAGCGTCCTTCATAGGTTCAAACTCATCATTCATATCTGTGGGAATTAGAAAAGGCTGTGAACAGTTAGCATCTTACCTGTTGTAGATATCTCTTTGAACAAGTGTAATTTGGTTGAATTCTGACCAGACTGATGAGCTAATGTCCGAGTTAATCTTAAAACTCTGATCTCAGAAACTTCATATGAAGACTCAGACTAGCCGTTAGCTCATCAGTCTGGTCGTTTTTAACTTAAGTTTAAATTTAAGTTGTACAGAGAGCTATCTAAAACAGGTAAGATATTAATTGTTCATAATCTTTCCATAAACCTCACTTCTAAATATTCAATATGTTGCTTTAAGATTTGTGTAAAAAAGGTGTTCATGCTGTGTTAGTAAATAATCCTACTTATTAATCTAATTAAGGTCGTAACTCAAGCCCAGATTCTATTATTGATTTTCAACTAAATGAATTGTAGCCATTTTATAACCAAATATTTTTCTTTTAACATCAACATTTTGGTCCTTGTATCAAACTTACTGTGATGTCTTAGTAAAATATTAGGGATGCACGATATATCGGCACAAATATCAGTATTGATATTGGTCATTTTCTAGAATATTGGTATCAGTCCGATATGTAAAACTGATATTAACGTCTGATATTGATTTCCTACTTTTAGTTTTGTGTTTCTATTTTGGGAGGAGATGGTTGGTTGAGCAGCATCTGTTTGATCATGATAGTGATATTGACGCTGCACAGCCAGGATTAACTGAAGTAGAGCCACATCAGAGATCTGGTTGTTTATTTACAGTATCAAAAAAAAGTGTGTTTGTGTGTATATGCATAGTGCAATTTGTATAATGTAATTGTGCAATATCAGCAATAATTATATTGGATATCGAAATCGGCTGAAATTTTCATATCAGTGCATCCCTATAAAATATAACTTCAAATAAAATAAATACATAATCAAATCCTTCTGTGACCAAAGGTTATTAAACTGAATTTGGCTTAAATACATAACTTACAATATATAGAATAGCAAAGAAATGGACTCATTAACTTTTATGAATCAACTCACATTTGAAGCAGTTATAATAGATTATTAATTGTTACATCTCTAATAATCTATTCTCCATGCAGACAGCAGAATCACTTTTAAAGCAGAAGAGATTCTAACAAGAAAAGTGCAAATATCATCAACTGATGTGTTCAACATATAAAGCAGCTACAAGTCAAATAAACTCAATGACAGCATCTTAAAGATCAGCAGTAAATATTTTCACAGTACTACCTTAGAACATACTTTGTGTGCAGCTAACACTTTCACATACAGGTTATCATTATCTCCCATTACATCTCTGTATTCCCCTGAAACCTTCCACCTATTTTTAAAGTATGAACCGTCCATCACTTCAGGAAACGTGTGGCTTTTCAGCCTCCTCTGAGTCAGAGAGGCTTCAAAGCAATTATCCTCCTAATTCACGCCCGTCTGCAGCACCGACGTCTCCGTGACCCGGTGAGCAGTTTGTGTGAAAACGCGAAGCAGCAGAAATACTAACGGATGAGCTCGGCGATGGCTCTCTGTGTTCGCCTCTCCAGCTTCTCCAGCTTCTTTGCCACGTCACGCTTCAGGTCCCTGCGTTGAGGATTAAAATGTGAAGTCAGGTTCTAGAATAATAATGTCCCGCAGAACAGGTGGGAAATGTGTTTCAGAAAGAAAAAAAACTCACCAGTCTGGTTTTCTTGGAGCAAGATTGGCCAAATCCTGCAGACAGAAAACAGCTGAATGAGACACAAAACTTAAATACAAGAAATTAAAAACAGGTAGGAGTTCTCACCACTTCTTCAATGATGGGCTCTGGATTAGCTGCTTCCAACTGATCTTTTACTTTATCTTCCACTGCAACCAAAAACACAAACATGGTCTGTGAGGACAACCAAAGCAGCTGTAGTTTTAGAAAAACAGCACCTCAGCTGCTAAAATCAAATCTTCTCACCTGATGCAGGTTTGACTTTGGGCACCTGCCTCACCTTCAGTTCTTCATCCTCAGGAGTATAATTCCTTAATCTCAAATCTCTGCGGACACAAATAATAAGAAGAGTTCACATCCAAAACAAGGTTGTAATAGTTTTGGATTTTTCATTTTAGTTTAATTTTATTATGTTGTGACTTTTTTCTTTTAATTCAGTTAGTTTGAGTTAGTTTTTACAGTGGATTTGATAGTTTTTATTAGTTCTAGTAGTTTTTTTTTTATAGTTTGAATAAACATATTTGCCAATGCACGATGACAATATTTGTCTCCAACCTGGTGCTTGTTTTTCACAGGAACTACTGAGAGAAGCTAGCGTGTCAAGATAGTCATAGTCAGCCATCTTAACAGTCCAGCAGGTGGCAGTGTGGGCAAATATATGTGACAGGAGATAAACAAGCATAAAGGACCATCTGCAAACCCCACTCAGCTGCAGCTCTCCTGCCTAAAGAAGGCTGGAAATAATGACCCGCTTTCTTCCTGCAAAAACACATCTCATTAACACGATCCACCTGCTGCTGGGCACAGGCCTAAGAGGAGCAGAAAACAGCTGAGGAATTCATCCCCTTGATGTGGAATCATGCGGTCTTTCATCACAAAGCCACACAGAGGGATTCCTGGCAGGCTCGGCTGACACCTCAGCAGAGGGTCCAGAAGAAGAGCTAAACCATTGTCTGAACAAGCGAGGAGCGAGAGACTTATCAGCTGCTCTGGGCTTAGTGTGGATTTGTGACGACGCTGCGCTCCTGATAGACTCATCATCGCTCCTTCTGCCAGACAGTCCAGCGCCTTGTATGGGTAGAAAAGCTCTGCAGGATGCGCTGCCGTGCTGACTCCAGGAACACATGTTGGTTCCCACTCGTCTGTCGCTCTGCACCCTTCAAAACAGACGCTCGTGGAGATGAGTCAGTGAAATGTGTCCATGATCTCTTAGCGGAATTATAAAGAGATAAAATGGTTTACCTTCTGAGGCCAAGCAGGGCAAAGAGAGGAAGAGTTTCCCTGCATTGAAAGCCACCATTCAGTAAAATGTGACCTGCAGCTAAAATTGGATCTCTTCCTTCTTATTTTCTTTAGAAATAAAAGTCAAAACCTAAGTTAAACTAAGTTAAAACAGGGTTCCTACAGTTTAAAGCAAGTTAAATTTAAGACTTTTTAAAGCCAAGGGAAATCAACCAATTTCACAAGAAACACAAATGACAAAAAAATAAATAAAACTGTGGCAGAAACTCTTGAATCACAGTATTTGTGGTAGAATTATTCAAATATTGCTAACAGTTTTATCGATATCTAAGTGCTATTTTGTCAAATATAGCAAAAAAAAAAACATTCTTAGCAGTCAGTTTTAAACTTAATTTCATTCATGGAAATCCTCTAAAGACCCAAAATGTGGAGTTTTATGACCCACAGTTTGGTCTCAACCCCAGCTAGCTGTAAAACTTATAGTGTCTGTGACATCACATTTTGGTAAAAAAATATGAATGCATTTTTTGAAAGGCAACATTATTAACATATTAGAAAAGAAATTTCACATTGCTCAGATGGACAGTTGTTGAGATATTTGCATGTGAAATAACAGAAAGTGGTGCCAAAAGGGAACATCTGAATGGGAATATTTCAAAAATAAATAAATGTCACCTATTATTTTAATATTTGATACGAATTACTGTAATTCTACTTACAATGTGTTAACATTTTTAAGACTTCTGAAGATTGATTTAAGACCTTTTAAGGCTAATTAAGGCCTTATTTTTCAGATTGAGGAATTCATGGCCTTTTAAGACTTTAAGGATCTGCAGGAACCCTGTGAAATTTATCATTAGAACCCAGAATGTGCTTAGCAAAGAACAAACAAAATGAAGCAATCTCATATGAGGAAATTTAGCTGCAAGAGGAACCAACAGAAAACTGACAAAACCAACAGGTGTCAAATCCAGAACTGATCTGACTGCACAGAGAAACTACAGCCAAAAAACAAATGTTGCAAAATTACTCTGAGGAAGAAAAGGGCAAGTTTTGTAAGTGCACATGTTAGTTCTGACATTTTCTAAAACAAAACACAACAAAAAAAAACACAAAAAGTTGAATCTTTTAGTGTAAAACTGGAGGTTAGAAGGTCACGGATGTATTTATTATTTCACTGAAACTCACCGTTTAAATAAGCAAAGATTAACAACAGCTGGGCACAGAGATACGAAAAAAACTAAACATTTGAACACGCCACCGTTAGCAGAACAAAGGACAAAACAAACAGAACTTAAGTATAAATTTTCTGCTTTGAAAAGGTTTTTATTCTTAGCCGCCCCCCACGTTTATTGGCTTTACAGCGTAAAGGAAACTGCTTACAGGCCCACGGTGGCACCAGAGTGAGCCTGTGATAAATCCAGCGCACTGACCCAACTGTAGCCCTCTCTCTCTGAATGTTTAGACTGAACTCTTGCTGAGGAGGAGGAGGAGGCCTGGGCAGAGTGTTAAAATGTTTACAGAGGCATCCGGCTATCTGCCCCGAATCATGACCGTGAAACTAACTGATTCTCTTTTACACAAGAGGCAGCAAGAACCAGCATGTAACAGCTATGTTTCTGAGGCTTTTTTTTAGCTTATTTGCCAATTCTAAGAATTAGATGCTACTTGCCTAATAATTAAAAAAAAAAAGTATTTGCCACACCTAACATGATGCAACAGGAAAAGCTGTCAGACAAATTCTTCTTGTGAATTAGACTTGAATGACTTGTTAGTTACGTATAAAGCACACCAAAACACATCACCTTTAAATATCCAGAAAAACAATGCAAGAAGAGAGAGCTGTTAGAATCTTTAGGGGTCAGAGATGTTCATGAAACCTAAATTTAGAACCAGTTTGAAGGAGTCAGATTGTGGAATAATCTGGAAGATTATTTTAAAAGTACCAAATCACTGTACATGTTTAAGAGAATGATAAAGGCTAGATTGTTAAAAAAAATATGAAACTGTATAATTTGTATCCATATAATTTGTTGTTCTAGAAAGTTTCAATGTTTTTTTGTTTAGTTAACTGAAGATCATTGTTTGAATTTATACTTGAGGAAAAAGGGGCAGATTTAATAAGATTTTATCTTCTCTCCGCTACCTTTCATTTTATTTGTATTTTCTTTTTTATTCTACATAGAATTACTTTTGTTTTTTTTAAAGAAATGAATAAAGTTTAAACAAATGAATGATGTATGAGAAAAGACAGAGCTGGTGAGTTCTCTATGAACCTAACATGCATGTTTTTGGTAATGTGGGAGGAAACCACTTTGGAAGAACCCCACGAGTGCACGTGGCTAACATTTTAGCTCCGCCCAGGAAGGCGAATCCGTGACCTGACAGGCGACAGATCAAACCACTGTGCCACCGCTTTCTGTGTGAGAATTTGATTTTGACATTTCAAAAATTCAAACTTAAATAGAAATAACCTCGACAAGATGGTTTTTTTTTTTGTTTTGTTTTCAGCCTTAATTTGGCAATTTGACCTCGCATGAAATTTTAATGTCCGTCACATGATACGCTTCCATCCTCCTGCAAAGCCTGCAGCGTTCAACATGCTCGTTTCACACCAACTCTAAATTAGTTTCTTAGCCCTGCAGCTATTTTCGAGAGAGAGAGAGAGAGAGAGAGAGAGAGAGAGAGATCTGTCCTGTTGGACTGGAGATAATACGGCGGCACTCCCTCAGGTGCAGTCAGCGCAGTCATTAAATATAAACAATGGAAAAAAATGGGTCCTGTAGGACAGGAAAGATGGCTGCTCCCTCTTTAACAGCTAACACAAAAGTTAAGCAAGCGAGCTGTGGGTTATTTGAGCAGCTAACAGCACAAGGCTGCAGTCCAGCCCAGAGTAAACACGGCGTCTCACAGCTCGGACCTGACGTGTGCTGGTGTCAAAGATTAAAAAAAAAGGCAGATAAATGCCCTGGTGCTGAACTCAGATCACGTCTCAGTTCCGTTTAGAGGAAAGAGTAATGAAATAAAAATACAAAAGCAAACTAATTTACTAAAATAGAAATATGTGTAAAGGAGTTTTGGAGGAAAAAGCTGCAAACAAACCTGTGCTTCTCTTCTGTCTCTTCTGTGTTCTCCTCTGTTGCAGCTTTTTTGGCTTCTGGCTCTCCATCTTCCTGCTCTCTGCCCTGTAAAAACACCACAGTGCTGCAGATAAATATGTTTTATTTGGTAGACGTGTTCTACACAAAAACCGACGCTGCATTGTGTAATAAAAATGACATTAATGTCGTAAAAACCACCATAAGATTACATTTATGTTTTTTGATGCTTCCGTTTTGCTTATTAAAAAGATAAAAATGATGTCATCTGATTATAAACCGTTTTTTCCCCCTCATTCGAGATAAGCACTGCATCATTTTACAGCTCGTACAGGACATATGTAGGCCAGCATTTGCATAGAAAAACAAAGTAACGTGCTTCTTGTGTTGTCTCCTTATTTAAAAGTCAAATAAATTTACATTTTCAACATTACTACCTCTGGTACCAACCTTTAAAAAAAAGCTGTCAATTACTGAAGTGAGGACTTGACAAAAAATTAAGAAGAAAAGAAATGGGAAAATATGATCTGTGCTTTCTGTAACTTGAACTCGCTGTAAAAACAAATTAGCTAAAGTGTTGCAGGCACAACAATGTTGTTCAGACTGTGACCTTCTCCCAGCTATCTCCATGTAAACAGCCAGGCAAATAATTTATAAGACCCTGTGGCAGAAATTAAAACACACACACTCACAGACACAAACAATACAGACCCCTAGTGATATTCAGAAACAAAGGAAATTGAACCCCTCCCAGCCTGCATTTTCCTGAAGAGGCTTCCTGTCCACCTGCTAGAACAATTCAGGGCAATGACTCACGACTCAAATGCAGCACAAAGAAAAAAAAACAAAAAGGACAACAGCTACAAACTCGAGGAATGTCAACAAGCATTCATCAATCTTTGCTACCAGATTATGTGCAACATTTACTTTCTCAGTCATGCCCTCGTGCACAGGGAACAGCGTTTCTCACAATGAGTAGGAGTTTCCTCATGCAAGACTTCATTTCTACAACTGAAAAATTGCCACGTTGAAGCAGAATAATGTCATTGTGTCAAATCTAATGTTCAACAACCCGTGTGAGGAACTGAAATCCTCTGCAGTCCTCAAGCAGTGAGGGGTGAGAACTGTCTGAAAACTGGTTCTTGCACATCATGGATAAAATAAGCTCAATGGCCACAAGAAACCGCCTGAAGTTGTGTGTTTTAGTGTAAATATTAATCATACCTGATTTATGTTCTAATATAAATATATAAATTTAAAGTGAGTTTTTACAAAAACATTTTGTAATAATTAACGTTAATTAATGTGATCAGACATCTATCATAGATTAGAATATTCCACAGTTCCGTAAAACTAATTGTCACCCTGCTCTCTTTACCCTAAACCAGATAAACTCAGATGTACTTTGTGTACACAAAGGGTGTCCAATCCCAGTCCTCGAGAGTTGCTATCCTGCACGTTTTGTTTCTCTGCTCCAACACAACTGATTCAGTCACTGAATTACCTCTTCGAGTTCTGCAGAAGCCTGTTAACTCATTCATTCAAATCAGGTGTGTGTGAGCAGAGAAACCTCCAAAACATGCAGGACAGCGTCCCTGAGGGACCAGGATTGGACACCACTGGCGCTTGCAGTAGATGAAAACAAGAGGAAACCATCTTCAGTTTCTTCTTGCATGTTTTTGTAAAGAAAATGAAATTAGTGTAAAACATTCAGCTACCTGTGACACTATTTTAATAACTATTCTGAGCTGACCTCTTTATTACAGAATCATATCATCTTCTGTATGAAACCCAATTAGACAAAAAAAACCGAGTTTTTTTTTAAATAAAAAGGCCAATAAATAATCTGTTTTTAAAATGTTCTGTGTGCTGAAGATTCAATCCACGATCACATTTTGAACTGAGAAAGCCTGGATGTGAAGCGAAACATTTGCAGCTTCAGAATAGATTAGAAGTCCAGTTGTTTTAATACCTTTTTTTTGGATCAAATGTGCTTTCTGCAAAAACTATGTTCATAATCAATGCTGTGCTTGCTTAATAATATGATCAATTCATAAACAAGTGGAAAAGAATGTTTGTGTTTTACTAAAACAATTTGTTAGACGAACAACGCTCAAAGTGACTCGAATAAATGTAATATTGTAGAAAGTATTTAACCCTTAGAAACTATGTGTAAATCCCTATATTTACATTTAAAATACCTGAACAAATGATGACTCCATACTTTGGTTTAATCAGGACAAACTTACAGTTTTTACTCAATATTGACCAACTACAGAAGTAATATCCTAATGATCTCTGCTTGTTCGTAAAATATGAGATGTATTGAAATGTGAATCACCAAAAAGAAGCTAACGCTAATTATATTCGTGCATTTCGCACATAAATCGTTATATAAACTGTTTGCATCTTATAGTATATAGCTATTTACTATAAAAGCAGTCCAGTTACATAAAGGTTTCAGCCTAGTTTACCAACGTTAGCTTCGTAAACTTAGCATCGACAGAAAGGGTAAAACATTACAACAAATCGAAAACACTTAACTTAATGAATATATAAAACACATAAAACCACCACACACACACATCTTCTGAACTTTAAAAAGTTCGACAAAATACCTTACTCCATCTTTATGCTAAAGTTAGCTACAAAGCTAAGTCAGTGTTAGCGTTACCTCACAGACGGATAAATAGGATTTTTTTTTTAAAGTTTATTAGGAACTAAACTATTCCAGGAATGGAACTTACGTGAAGCTTTTTATCTCTCAGTGCTTTTAGCCTCTCCTTTCTCTTCAGAGCCTGCTCCTGAAGCGAACCAGAATTTTTTGGCTCCATGTTTATTCTCCACACGTCGCTCGAGTCCTTCTAAAATTGATTAACCGTCCTGAAGGAAGTCGACTGTCGAGCGCATCGATTGCTTCGTCGTGCAATTTTAGGGTTCCTGTGATATTCATCATAGATTTGATGACATGGTTTTATTGGCAAATAGTTTGCAACCGTTAAATTTTTTTTTTACTCATATTATTTAATTATGACTATTTATTGCATTAAAATGATCAATACAGTCAGGTTAGTTTATGCTGATGGTCAGTGTCAGGTTCTGAATGTAGGTCATTTTCATGGTAACAGCTGCCACAAACTTCACTGTGGCAATCTTTGTGTGTGTGAAAATGCAAAAGGTTATCTTAATGATTATAAATCTAGATTATATGGCCCTGTGAGCAACTGGCCAATCAAAAAACAATGACAGATTAGATAAAGCCCAGATAAAAATATGTTTTGCAATCTATTCAATGTAATAAACAAGTTTGAGATGAATATGGATTTTTTTTTTGTTTGCTTGAAATGCTGCAGACAAAATAAATGTATAAACAAACACATAAAAACCCTGAAGAATGCTAGAACTGGACAAAGTAAATTACCAAATTTAACATTGCTGGGGCAAGAAATTTAACCTTTTTTTAAGAATAATATATTATTAAAGTTGTTAGTGCTTTAAAATGAAAATATGAACTACTTGAAGATACTAAAACATACTTGTTGTTTTCAATAAAATATCCCAAATACCCCCACAACCGGCCCTCTGTTATTGGCTCCTGGACTTTTTGACTCAAAGGCCTCAGACAGTCAGGATTGGGAACAAGACCTCCTCCACGATCCTCACAAACACCGGAACCCCACAGGGGTGTGTCCTCAGCCCAATCCTCTACACCCTGTTCACCCATGACTGTGCTGCCTCCCATGAGAACAACATCATCCTGAAGTTCGCTGATGACACTGCAGTGATAGGACGCATCACCGGGGAGGATGAAGCTGCTTACAGGAGGGAGGTGGCCGGCCTGGTGTCTTGGTGTGAGGACAACAACATCACCCTCAA
>JAUBOC010000050.1:6746748-6759208 GCA_032275365.1 Anablepsoides cearensis | reverse complement strand
TGTAAGTGTACAGCGCTTTGGGGTCCGGAGGGACTTGATAAAGCGCTATATAAGTTCAGTCCATTTACCATTTAATTATCATTCTAATTGTGACAGTAATATTGGTGAATTGCCTTAAAATTTTCCAATTATTTACAAAACATGCAGGTTTTGTTTTGGTTTGCAAAAAAAGTACAAAAAAGTAAAAAGTACAGATATAGGTGTAAAATCAGCACAGATTAGGGTTGTTCTTATGTTTTCAGCTTCCAGGCTTGTAAAATATTTTGATTCGGTTTATTTATTATTTATTTAAAAAGTGCTCTTTTTGACCGTGACCTCTGAACCTGAGGTCGTCTTTCCTTACTGACCTGAAGTGTTTAGTAAAAAAACTGATTTTTTTTCCACAGTCTTGACGCTCCTTCTAAAGTGTACACAACAAAATGAAGGCATTTCTGTCGACTCTCACTTAGTGTTCCTCTGTACCACGGAGTATTAGGGCCACACAAGATTTTTTAAATTACTGTTACAAGATTAAAGTTAGAATTTTACTAGAATAAAGTCATAATAAATGAATAAAGTCATAATTTTACGAGATTAAGGTAATAATTTTACAAGAATAAAGTCATAATATTACAAGATTAAAGTAATATTACGAGAATAAAGTCATAATCTTACATGATGTGTCCATTTTCCTCCTTCATCATTTTCTCCTTATTTTCCTCACACCTGCTGTGTACAGCCATGTGTGTTTATAAAGTATCCATGATGATCTGGGTCACTGATAGATTAATATGCTTTCATCCACATTAGCTACGTGACTAAATCTGTCAATGCATCCATTATTTACAATACAGCTTCAGTTTATTATATAGTCGTTTGCACAGTTTCCAAGTTCTGCTATTGATAATTTGATGCTAATGTGCTAAAAGATTACCTATTTATTTTTAAGCAACTTGATAAGTTACTCAACATTCCTCATTTTTAATGCAGTGGTAACTGCAGTGGTAGCTTTATGTAAAGGCTAGAATATTATTACTTTATTCTCATAATATTATGACTTTATTCTCATAATATTATGACTTTATTCTCGTAGTATTACGACTTTAATCTCGTAATATTATGACTTTATTTTTATATAATTTTAATGTCGTAATATTACGACTTTATTCTCATAATATTACGACTTTAATCTCGTAAAATTACGACTTTATTTTTATATAATTTTAATGTCGTAATATTATGACTTTATTCTCGTAATATTACGACTTTATTTTTGTATAATTTTAATGTCGTAATATTACGACTTTGATCTCAGAATATTACGGCTTTATTTTTAGTATGATTTTAATGTCGTAGTATTACGACTTTAATCTCGTAAAATTACGACTTTATTTTTATATAATTTTAATGTCGTAATATTACGACTTTATTCTCATAATATTATGACTTTATTCTCGTAATATTACGACTTTATTTTTATATAATTTTAATGTCGTAATATTACGACTTTAATCTCGGAATATTACGACTTTATTTTGATATTATTTTAATGTCGTAGTATTACGACTTTAATCTCGTAAAATTACGACTTTATTTTTATATAATTTTAATGTCGTAATATTACGACTTTATTCTCATAATATTATGACTTTATTCTCGTAATATTACGACTTTATTTTCATATAATTTTAATGTCGTAATATTACGACTTTAATGTCGTAATATTACGACTTTATTTTGATATTATTTTAATGTCGTAAAATTATGACTTTATTCTCGTAATTTAAAAAAAAACTTGTGTGGCCCTAATACTTCGTTGTACCTCTGAGTCCTGTACAAATTAGATTTTTCTCTTAAATCTATTCAGAGTTCAGAGTTCCCACATCTTGACTCCTTTTCTCATTAAATGCCCCCCCCCAAAAAAAATAAAAAAATAAAAATCTTGTATGTTTTACTTGTTTCGCTGCTCCAACACACCTGATTTGATTGAATGGGTGATGACCAAGCTTCTGCAGAACATAGAGGAGGTCATTCAGTCACTGAATCAGGTGTGAAAGATCATGCAGGATAGCGGCGCTCGAGGACCAGAAATACCTACTCTTGTCTTAGAGCCAGTGATAACACACCACTATTAGTTTCCTGTCACACATAGTTATGGATTTTTATCAACACGGCAGAGTTTTTGCACATAAGTGACTATTTGAGGCTTACTTTCTTGTGTGCTTTTCTGCCTGACTGTCTTATTAAATGTGCTGTCAGGAAGCAAAAGGCTTGGGTGTGCAGTTCAGTAACCACGATGACCTTAATGCACCGCTGGCATCTTCTACTTTTATACAATTTGTGCATCAAAATTTAGTCTCATTTTTTAATCTTTTGAGCTTTAGATAAGTAAGTTTGTGTTGATGTTCTGGGCAGAGCATTGGCTCGTTAAAAACATAAATTAACAGTTAAAATTGAGTTTTTTTCCACACATAAAAGTAAAGTCTGCAGTTGATCCTGCAGCCTGTTTTTGATGGGTTATATTTAGAACTCATAAGCCAGTTCTTTGTTGCTGCTGTGGGAAGTTATTTCATTTCTTTTTTTTTGTTTTGTTTTGTTTTTTTACAGAGGCGTCTCCCCTCTCTGCACCCAGAGAGGGGAGGGGGGTTGTAGGTTCTGACGATGGGAGGCCCGAGCGCTGAAGGAAGTGCGCCTCACTTAAAGCGACATGTAATTTCCTGGTTTGCTCGCTTGACGTCTTTTTTTGGAAGTCGGGAGGCGATCGGTGGTGAGAAGAAGAAGAAAAAAAATCAAACCGTAGGGCGCTGGTCAGGAGGGATGTGCGGCTGCTGCTGCTCGCCACGGTCCATGCTGAAGGTTCACCTGAGACTGGGTTTCCTGAGAACCTGGTGCCCGGCTCAGACTCAGACAATGAGAGATGGACTGGCAGCTAAATCCATGCCAGTTGGTAAGACTCTTATTCTGAATGTTAGAGACCATCACGCACGGTAGATTGGGACGTTATTGTCCGGCTGCACAGGTGATCACCTCACTTGTTTATTTGCTTGGTTTTTAGGGGAAATACCTGCTGAAGTGTTTTCTGTGTGTTAATTGCGTGCAGTGAGTAAGTCTGTCTGAAACAGCTCACGCTTTCCTCCTCCTGTCTGTTCTCATGGTTTTGCGTCAGGGAAACATTTCTCGTCCCGTTTGTTGACTCGTTAACGAGGCCTCGGCTTCACCAACGTTTGAGGCAAAAGAAAGTTTAGAGTCGTGTGTCTTCAGACCTGCTGCTGTGTGGAGGGAAGAGCGGCAGGATATGTTGCACTGCAGAGACTGATTGAAGCCACGATAACAATCGAACATAAACATCCTCGCCTCACATGGCTCAAAACAACAACAAAAAAAGTCTTGTAGAAAATGTCCCTTCGAGACAATAAGGTGTCCGCCTTGAAGCGTGCTCACAGTCTTTGCGTGCTTTCTCTCAAAACTCCCTAGTTTTTTTTTAAACTCTCTGTTGAAAAGGGAAAGAATTGGCTCATGTGTTCCTCTCTTCGCGCTGCATCTCACTTTGCAACATCCTGTTGCAAAAACAGGTCAAAAGGTTTCATCTTTTCTGCCGCAGAGTGTCTCACTAAAACGCTCAATCTGACGGCTCAACAAGCCGCAAAAAAGTTTGATTTTTTTTGTTTTGGTTTTTCAAGTGGCCCTGCTGTTTCTTTGTCTCGGGGGCGTTTTTGCCCCGAGGCTGATGTGGGGGTGGGGTTGGGGGGTGAATCTATCGTCTCACAGGCTTGTTTTCTTGTTTCTTTCCTCCCCCTCTGCAGAAAGACGTAAGCTACCTGCAGCAGTGGCTCGAGGCGTTCGTGGCGTCCTTTGAGAGGCTCATTGATGTGCAGTCGCTGGAGCCTCGGAGGTGAGTTTAGCACTGATTCAGCAGGTGTGTGTGTGTGTGTGTGTGGTTTACCTCTCCCTCCTGTCTTCCAGGTTGGAGGAGGGCGGCTCGGAGGTGCCGCTGCTCCCCAGGGAGGTGCTGGTGTTCCTCAGCACCCAGCTGTGGCACAGCGCGCTCCACCTCACCAGCTCCACGGAGCCCAACGGCAGCACCCCCCACCCGCTGCTGCTCATCAAGTTCTTCATCATCGTCTGCAGGTGAGCTTGCACCGTCGTCATCATCCAACACGTGTTCATACGGTTTGCTCTGCTGCGGTGATTAAAGCACGTGATGAACTGACTGTGTCAACATCATCGATGTGGAGGAGGGATCTGGTCATTATTTTGGCTTCTTCGTGTTTCTTTTTGTTTTTTGTTTTTTTTACAGATGAAGCAAAACTCAGAAAGTTTCCAGAGAAAATATATATTTTTCATCACCTGAGTTAATTAAAAGGACAAAAATCTAGGTTTAAAGGTTTAAATCCTACATTTCACTTAAAGTAAAATAAAAACAATAGTTTTTTTTTTTTACTTTTTATTTAGTGAAAGTATTTTTGTTCGTTTTTTTGATTATAAGGTTGTAACATGGTTTAAAAAGGTTAGACAGGTTAAAAACACTAATAGTTTTACTCTTTTCCCATAGTAAAATTGCCAAAAGTGTATGTTTAGTTTGGAAGTGGGCTTAAAATGTTTTAAAATTTCAAACAATCCAGACAAACAATCTAAGATTTCCAACATTTATAAAAGTAAGTCTATCTTGCAAATCAATTCAATAACAAATATTTAACTAAATACGAGGTCTACAAAGGCTATGTCTTTATTTTCAGTTTCTTGATTACTGTGCATTTTAATGTATTTTTTTTCTGCATGGACAACAGCTTTAGACGTGAATTTAAAAAAATATATTATTTTTTATGCAGCTGTCCAGAGATGGTGTCGTGGTGTGGTGCCGTCTGTTCGTCTGTTGGTCTCTGTATCGATGAACCCTTTCACATAAAAATGTCAAACTCTTCAGTTGGAGACCTTCAATGTGAAGTAAATACAGAAATACTATTAAAAGTAAAAGTTAGAGAGTTTTACTCACTGTAGCTGCTGTATTGAATTCTGAACTCTCCCACTTCCTGACAGGGAGTTTTCATGCATGATCAACATGCATTATGGGAGATTAATATTAATACAGGACTATTAAACAAAATACCTCAGGGGGCCACAGTTCCCCTAAAGCACTAATAGGGTAACTAATTTCCTGATTAGTGCTTTAGGGCTTTTGCTAATTTCAAAATGCATAAGTAGATTAGCCCTTGCTAAATTTAGAAGCACTAACTGAGGTCTAGAAATGTTATTGATTATTAATGTTAACAGCTGAGGGTGAAATCTGTCACACATTTTGTTCATATGTGTCACTGATCCACCATAACAATATATGAACCAAAAACAGCTGTGGAGTCAATGATAAGTCTGAAGAGAGCAACATGTGATTCATGTTTTCTGTTGAAGAATGTTCATGTTTGACTGGGTTATTTTAGTGCTTTAGAATTAGCTTTTGCTAAAACTTTCAGTGCATTAGTGCTTTAGAATTAGGGGACCTAAATATTAGAGTTAGTGTTTTAGGGCTAGTGGAACTAATATTCAGATTAGTGCTGCCCACCACTGCTCAAAGCCAACAGCTCAGATGCAGGACAACTTAAAAAATATTTACATAATGAATTAAGTAAAAATAAAAAAGACCTTTTGCAGTCCGGGTTGAAATTAACTTCATGAGTTTGACCTGTACCAAAGAAATCTCGAGTAGTTGTTTACTCTGGTCATTCAATGGTTTGATGGGCTGGTTGTCAGTTCTTCACACATGATAGATGCAGTTTCATGTTCTGTCATGTTGCTTAATTGAACTGTTTTGAGCCATGGACAACATTATCAATGAGACTGACCTTTCATCATGCACCTCGTAGACACATCCCACAGAGCAACATTTGTGTGGCCCAGTTCAGGCCCACATGAGGAACTAAACACTAACACTCAGCCCAGATACCATAAAGAACGTCGGCCCTTTGGTGGCCCCGATGTGGTTTGCTAGACGTGGTCCAGTTTTGAGCCAGCTCCACGTAAACCAAACCAGAACTGGGCCAGACATGTCTGCTTTGTGGGATATATTCAGGACTGTTGTGTGAGGGAACTCTGCTTTGGATTTTCATTATTCTGACTATTTACTGACAGGCAACTTATTGGCGTTGGCGGTACTTTTGTTTGTCCTGCAGGAATTTGGAGAACATCGATCCTGAAAAGACCCCCAGTTTTGTTTTTGAAACTATCAAGCTTTTGAACTTCTGTTTGCAGCAGGTAAGATCCTTCTTTTTAGTTCTTAAAGCCTTATCGCTCTATAACGTCTTAGACAACTTGTGAACATTTTGTCCAACACTAAAGATATGTAAATTACGAGAATAAAGTCATAATATTACAAGAAAAAAGTTGTAATATTATGCGAACTCATACATGAATAAGCAGTCTTATACTTTGGTGTTGGTGTTATTTAACTCTGTGGGTATATTTGATCAACTGAAGCTGTATGGCATTGCAGTTCATCACATAATGTGGATGGAAACATTATACACTAACACTGACCCATAAGTAACTACTTCATAAACAGCGACACACATAGAGTTTGTCCACAGCAGCTCTGAGTCGACTCAGGAGTGGAAAATAAAAATGTCATTTAAAATTATGACTTTTTTTTACATAATTTAGAAAAAGCTTATGTGACCCCTAATACTGTAATACTAACGACATGATCGAATATACTGTACAACAGGTCTATTCAACTGGCGGCCCGCGGGCCACATCTGGCCCACAAGTGACCAAGGTTTGGCCTGCCAGTTGGTTCATTCATCTCTCCAAGTTCTTGTAGTTAAACATAGACATGTTTAGTGTCTACAGAAACATCAGAATCTTGGCTACAAGCTGGTAAAAACCATTTCTATGAACATCCAAGACAGTTAAAACTTCAAGCAGTTGAAGATAAAACTATGAAAGTGAAAATAAAATTGGTTTAAAAATTTGGCAAGTCAGAGATGTTAAAATAATATTTTTAGTAAATAAGAGGCAGAATGTGTTATTTTTGGTTTTGTTGTTCAATTATCACTACTTTTATAGGGTTCTGTATGTTGTATTCGTGACTAAATGCAGCAAAATAAAGTATTTCAAAAGTAACAGATCTTTGTAATACTTAGTTTTGCTGGATGTTCGGCCCCTCAGCTGTTGACCTGCAGTAACTGTGGGCAAAATATCCAGCAATAAAAGTCATTATGTAAATAAACCAAGTATTACAAAGATATGTTACCTTTTGAAATACTTTTTTTTCTTCATTTAAATATGAATACAACATACAGAACCTTATAAAACTAGTGATAATTAAACAATATCAAAAACGAACAGAGTACGTTATGCCTCTTATTTACTACAAATATTTTAACATCTCTGACTCGCCAAATTTTTAAACCAATTTTATTTTCACTTTTATAGTTTTATCTTCAACTGCTTGTATTTTTAACTGTCCTGGATGTTCATAGAAATGGGTTTTTACCAGATGTAGACATGATTCTGACATTTCTGTAGACACCAAACATGTCTATGTTCAACTAAAAAACCGGGGTTTGGGCTTAAGAGATGAATAAACTAATTGGCGGGCCGAACTTTGGTCACTCGGGGGCCGAATGTGGCCCTCGGGCCACCAGTTGAACAGCCCTGACATATACAATGACACACATAGAGTTTGTCCACAGCAGCTCTGAGTCGACTCAGAATTGGAAAATATAAATGTCATTTAAAATTATGACTTTTTTTTACATAATAAAAAAAAAAATCTTATGTGACCCTAAAACTCCACTGTTTTACATAATGTAATACTAATGATTAGTTCAAACATACTGTACGACTTTTATGAATAATTTAGTCATAGGATTTTCATAATTTCCCTTTGGGATAAATAAAGCATTTTTGAATTGAATAAGTTGTCTAAAACTCTACAGTGACGGGACCTTTAGAGAGTTAAATCCATGTGTTAAACAATGAGAAGACCATGACGTCCTCACCCTGAAGATCTAGTTTGGGTCTGACAGAAAGCTGGGTGTGTGATTGATCCTTTTCTGTTGAATGCACCAGGAGGTGTTGACAGAGCAGGTGTTACGTGCGGTGAGGATGAATGTGTGCTTAAACCTTTGTCTTTGTTCAGTTAAAGAAGGACGGAGGGGAGCAGTCGTCCCTGCAGCAGGTCGTGCAGTACGGACTTGTGCTCTGCGAGAGCCTCTTTGACCCCTATCAGACATGGAGGAGACGTCTGGCGGGGTGAGTGTGTGTGTGTGTGCGAGTGTGTGGGAGGTGGATTCCACTCACAAAGGCTGCCAGATTACGTTGGGATTTTTATGCCTCGCCCAACCTCCTGTAATGTGTAACACCTCGTCTCGCGGCTCAAAGGCCTCGGAAACAAACCAGCATCAGAGGCGGCGTTGTTAGTGACTAATGGGAGTGTGGTGACTCAAGGCTTTTGTGCTTCACAGGGAGGAGGTGAGCTTGATGGAGAGGAACAAGTATAAATTCTCCCCGCTGGCCTTGCCAGAAGAGTTGCCTGCTCTGTTTCATGGTGAGACACTCCCTTTCAGCTGCTTCTTCAACATCCAAACCATCAAAACATTCGGGCCTCTTCCCAAACATTTTCTTTTTTTAATGAAAGTAGCATTCATTGATAGAATTCCCATTGCAAGTTTTAAATAAAAAAAAGTGCATGATCTGCTGTTTCTCAAAGTATGTAGAAGATTCTCAACTACTACCAAACCAAAATTTGCCCCAATACCTTCAGAATTCGCTGACTTCTAGCCATTTTCATGTTTTCTAATGTTTGTTAGCTGTACCAACCATTTTAAATGGCATTAATTCCAAAACTTAATCAGCTGTATACTTACATCCAGTGATTAGTTTCTGAGAGTTTCACTCAAATTCATCCAGTGGTTCATGTGATATTTTGCTAACAGACAGTCAAGGTTAACTCCAGTGGGTGTTGCCAAAGTTTTAAACAAAGATCTTGTGTGATCTTGCTGTGCTTGGAGTATGTGATGGGGATTAATCTCAGGTACTACCACACCAAAGTTTAGCTCATTATGTTTTGAACTTACCAATTTACTGCCATTTTTGTTTTTGCTTATGTTGGTGATCTGTGGTGGCCATCTTGATTTGGTTTGACTCCAAAAGTAAATCAGTTGTAGATGTACACCCAAAGATTACTTTCTGAGGGTTTTATTAAAATAAATCCATTGGTTCATGAGATATTTTGCTAACCGATAAACAAATAAATGCATTTACATGATCACCTGCACAAAAAACGTTTTCTATAAAGCTTCTGGTTCAGTCTGATGAGTAAAAACTCAGTTATTCTGTCTGATTATCAGGTCTCCATCTCCACTTGTTTCTAATTACTGAACCCCTATAAGTCATGTGGGAAATCTCAGTTTGAGTAAGTTCAAGTATGTTCCGATTTTAAGAGGATTATTCTATAATAATGAGCTTTAATTGGAAATGTTAAGCACCGCTTACGTAACACTTAACCAATTAGTGAGGCTTTTCTCTTTGAACATCAGGCAGAACAAGGAAACTTTGTAAGAAAAACACGTTTTCAGTAACAGGTCAAAGCTGTGATATTGTTTAAACCTTTTGTTTTTAGGTTTTCCATCTGTTTTTCTTTCTGATTGTTGCTGTTTATATAAAATTTATTTTCCTGCATTCTTCATTTAGCTTGATGTAATTTCAAACTTTCAACCTGTTAGTCTCTGATGAAATCCTTGTCTTTGGTTTTGGTATTTATAATGTGAATGCTTAAAAACCCTTCATATATTGAGATCATCTTTTCTTCCGTATGTTTTTCAGCACCTATCTTGTTCTGCAGTTTTTGTGCCATTTTAACAATTAATATATGAAAACGTTCAGGACATTCTTTTCAGTAATCTTTGATTTTGGTGTGAAAAATAACAGAGAATTTACTTTAATTATCTTTTTCTATATTCTTTTCTTGTTTTAAAGTCAAATAATTGATTTTTTTCACCCAATTTGATAGTTTGTGATATAATGTATCTTTTAAAAAAAATTTGTTGATAGAGAGTAAGGTATAAGAAATGAGTGCTAATGATGAGTCTTTCTAAATTTAACCTTGTTTCTTTATCTGTTAGGTTATGTATCTCCTAAATGCTGCATAAAACCTATTTTAAAAAGGTCATTTATATTTCTGTAGGAATTATATCTTAGATGACTCATTTTTAGTAAATATTTACAGAAATTAGCTATTAGCTTTGAGGTTTTGATCTGGCTCCCTGGTGTAACTGAGTTTGACATCCCTGGTTTATCAGAATAAATTCAGTAACCAAATAACCAACATGTCTCCAAATGTCAGGTTATTTTCTTAAAGTGCAAGAAGAGGTGAGAAACCCACTGATCAACAGTTGATTATTAATGCAGACTGCTTTAGCTAAAACCAAAGTGTTAAAACGCCTAACGCCAAACAGTAATGACAGGCTTTGTTTAAACTGTGCTAAAGTCTCTGTTGGTTTTCTGTCTGACGTTAACTTGGCTCTGCTCTCCTGACACAGACAGTCTCCAGGAAAGCGAGAAGATCCCAGAGCTGCTCACGCTCCGGCTGGTCCACCTCCAGGGGGCTGTGATCAGCGGGGGAAAGGTCTGCAGCCGTTTCTGTTCAGCTCACCTGGAACCAGACATACAGGTGCATGCTAAAACAGTTTCTTTTTATTTATTTTTTTCAGAAAAACGCTCTTCTCTCCATCAGTCCTCAGTCCGCCGAGGACCTGTTCTCTGTTCTGCGCGGGTGGTGCTGCCGGACCTCCCCCGATCCCAAAAACACCCGCTTGCCCCGGCTGACTCTGCGCTGCCTGACGGCGATGATCCACCTCCTGCATTCCAGCAGCCCCGCAGAGCGGCAGGTGGAGATCAAGACCATACTGGAGAGCTACTTCCAGCTCCTCAACTGGAACCGTCCGCTCAGCAGTGACCAGGAGGACAGGCTGAGCTGGGAGGGCAGTCTGGTCTCACTCCAGAGCCAAATGCTGAGTAAGAACCCTGCTGCCTGTCTCTGGTGATGTTACTATTAAATAAGCCAATAAAGCCATCATTGACTGTAAACTACATCTCCCATAATGCATGTTGACTGTGCATGGGAATTCCCTGTTGGAATGTAGAAGAGGACTTCTTAAAATATTGTTTCTATGCAAGAAATACCACATATAGCTCAGTTATTGTTTGTTAGCGGTGCTCAGCTTTAGCTGTGAGATGAGAAGTTAAATGTTTTTAGTCTAAGTTATTAACAACAGACCCCTTCTAAAAATGAATTTGACACCCGTCTTATAGTCTCAAGGTCAAAAAAAGCTTCATTCTTCTTAAGATAAGAGATAAGATACGATACGATACCATAAGATACCATACGATACCATAAGGTAAGATACCATAAGATACGACACAATAAGATACGATAAGGTAAGATACAATAAGTTAAGATATGATACGATAAGTTAAGATACGATAAGTTAAGATACGATAAGGTAAGATACAATAAGTTAAGATATGATACGATAAGTTAAGATATGATACGATAAGGTAAGATACGATACGATAAGTTAAGATACGATACGATACGACACAATAAGATACGATAAGGTAAGATACGATAAGTTAAGATATGATACATTAAGGTAAGATACGATAAGGTAAGATACGATAAGGTAAGATACGATACCATAAGTTAAGATACCATAAGATACGACACAATAAGATACGATAAGGTAAGATACGATAAGTTAAGATATGATACGATAAGGTAAGATACGATAAGGTAAGATACGATAAGGTAAGATACGATACGATAAGTTAAGATACGATAAGGTAAGATACGATACCATAAGTTAAGATACGATAAGGTAAGATACGATACGATATGTTAAGATACGATAAGGTAAGATACGATAAGGTAAGATACGATACGATAAGTTAAGATACGATAAGGTAAGATACGATAAGTTAAGATATGATACGATAGGTAAGATACGATAAGTTAAGATATGATACAATAAGGTAAGATACGATAAGGTAAGATACGAGCTCAGTTATTGTTTGTTAGCGGTGCTCAGCTTTAGCTGTGAGATGAGAAGTTAAATGTTTTTAGTCTAAGTTATTAACAACAGACCCCTTCTAAAAATGAATTTGACACCCGTCTTATAGTCTCAAGGTCAAAAAAAGCTTCATTCTTCTTAAGATAAGAGATAAGATAAGATACGATACGATACCATAAGATACGACACAATAAGATACGATAAGGTAAGATACGATAAGTTAAGATATGATACGATAAGGTAAGATACGATAAGGTAAGATACGATAAGGTAAGATACGATAAGTTAAAATACGATAAGGTAAGATACGATACGATAAGGTAAGATACGATACCATAAGCAGGGTTGCACATAATTTTTTTGGTCTGGTTCTCAGGGGAGAACCTGGGGTTGCTGCTTGGTGCTCATATTTTCCT
>JAUBOC010000050.1:6685608-6703302 GCA_032275365.1 Anablepsoides cearensis | reverse complement strand
ATCTTGTTTTGAGACTGATTTACTAAACAAGAACTGATTGCGTAAGAATATTAATCTTGTTTTCAGAATGTGTAAGACTATTTGTCTTGTTAGCCTGAAAATTTGACTCAAATTAAGTCAAAAATTTTCTGCGAATGGAGTAAGAAAATTTTACTTGGTAAGATTCTTGAAATACATGATTTGACTCAATTTTTTCTTACTTCTTTAAGGTTTTAAAACTTGATTAGAAAGACATTTTTTGCAGTGCAAACTTTAAAAACATTCGCTCGTTAATCTGTTCAGCATTAAGCTTTTTTCAAACTGAGGTCATTCAAAGAGCTACAACAGATCATATTGTGTGTACGCTGATTCATTCAGTTCTTTTGTTCAGCTCTGTTTAGCCTTTAGCTGATGTTTTTCTCCTTTTAGCTTCAGCAAATTTTTGCACTCACTCAGCTGTCGACATTCACGCCGCATTTTGGCCAAAAACAAAATTTCTCTAGGTTTTTATAACCGTTCTGCTTCAAACGCTGATTTGTAGCTTAAGTCACCAAATAAACATATAAAATGTGAAGCGCTTCACACTTTTACTCAGAAGAAAATATTTTATAAAGTCCAGAAATATCTCCTCTCATTCAAATGTTTTTCTTAGACAGCTATATTCTTTTAAGTGAGACAAAAGGACAAGCAGTCAACACGCGTAATTAAAACTATAAAACAAAAGACCGCATAAAGGAATGAATGCTAGTCCTTCCAGATGGTTCCCACTAGCGCCTGAGACAAAAGGAGAAACAAATGAGGCAGCAGAGGAGGAGATACGCTCCCGCCTCTTTCGGCCTTCAGGCTGTGAGACCAGCAGCTCAGAGGGGTGGACTGAGTGGGCACTTTTTTATATTTCTGTCTCCGTGAAGACATTTTGTGAGGGTTATTCATCAGTGAGTTTATAACACTCGTCTAATGTAGAGCAGAGGAATTTTCTTCTTCTGTCCCCCACCCCCCTCCTTCCTTCTTGAGAAACAGCTGAAAGTAATTATTGGTGCTGCATCTTCAATTACCTCGGGGAACAAACACTATAATCATGCTCTGCATTTCGAGCGCAGATTTTCTGGGAACCAAGTGGAAAAAGGGAAGCAGATTCCTTTCTGGGGGCCGCGAACGGAACAGAATAATGTCATTTTTCTACACAAGTCAGCAAAGTAATCGATGCTACGAAGCTACCTTAGACGGATTCTCATCGTAGGTGGGTGTTCCCAGGTCCATCTCAGACTCGTGGTCCACACTGGTACCATCGCCGCTTCCTTCCCAGGTGGGAGGGTCCCACTGAGTTTGCCTGAAGCAGAAGTAATATAAAGACTGTAACACACGCAGAAACAAGCAGAAAGACACAAACGTGCAACACGCACCTTGTGACGACATGGTAGTAGTAGATCTTGCCTTCAGGGTCCCGGGCCACTTTCCAGTTGGGAGGTAGGATAATGGTTTTGGGTTTAGGGGGAGAGGGGGGAGGGAGGTCGATCACATTGTTGGGTACAATCATTTCCTGTGGAGCAGAGAAGCAGAAGGCGTGAGCAACAATCAGATACAACACTTCACTACAGAAAACAGCAGTGAGTAAAACCATTGGTTTAAGGTCTGAAACAACATTTTGATAACCTTCGACTTGTAGGGGGTCTTTACAGGAACTTTGCCAAGCTAGTAGAGTATTTGTTTTGTTTTAGTTCCTCGTGCAATTCTATATTTGTCTTTTTATAGCCTTTAATCTGTGGTGTGTAACAACAACTGAATGAGTACTTTTCTTTGTTTGAATAAGTGAAAAACTAACAAATAAAGAAGACATCTGGGACCCATTGGACTCTCCATAGTCACAGTCTAACTGTTGCTGGTCCTTAAGATGCATCATGTTCAGATAAATACTGCACCCTTGTGACCAAATTGAGATGTAAACTTCTCTAGGAAAAAGTTTCTTAAAAGCAGAGGTTCAAACTGACTGATAAACACAATTTAAAGCAATAAAAATTTTAATAAATCTTAGGGATGCATGATAGTTATTGGCCTGATAGTTATCGGCCTGATATCAGGAAATTATGACATCATACTTATCGGTCCAATATCGTAACAAACAGAACCGATAACATATGTTCATGTTTGCCAGTGCAGCGGTGAGTGTGCGTGTTTATTTTTTAACTTTTTTGGTCAAGCCGCTTCCCGTCCGGCATGACCCGCGCAACGTTCAAGTTGCGTCGGAAAAAACAACTTTCTCACTATAAAAATATTTGGAATACTCCGTGCTGAAAAACAATTTATAACAATTTTTAATAATTATTAATATTATTTTACCAATTAACCCTGTTTGTTACACAGAATCTTTATAATTATAAACATAAATAAGTCGGAACAACTACTCCCAAGTTGAGAACATGTGTCACGTTACCTCCTGAACGCAGCCCAAAGTCCGTCTGTTAAAAATGCTAACAATAACAAGCTAGCGTTCAAGAACTAATCGGGACATAAATCTTTTGACAAATCCAAAATATTGCCAGAAAGGACGCAAATCTCAAGCAATTTAACGATAGAAATGATGGAGCTGGACAACCAGCTGTTCACCCTTGCTATCTCTGTTAGCCACAGTTTACCATGCTGAGCTGCTGCTACCTGTCTGTGTCTTCCTGTAAGAATGATGCGGTCATAATGCATTCACACTTTGATTGACAGGTTATTATTTGTGCACTATTATTTCAGAAGCACTGTTTCAGGTAGAAAAATATTTTAAATCATATATTATTAATAATAAAAACAAATGCACTTTGAATCTAACTGATGTTAGTGAATTATCTGTTCTAAACTTGTGTAAGGACTTTTTCTCTTTTGTTTAAATCTGAGATCAGTGTTAAAAGGTCTTTTTTTTTAAATCATTTATCATTTAATATAATTAATGTGCTTTATTTAAAAAGATGGCCATTTGAATAATTGTTTATTTTGATATATTTTTCAGAAATGTTTGTTTGCTAAGAGTTTATTTCAAATATGATAATTTACAGTTTCATTTGGTTTTGGTCTTGTTTATTTATGTTATGATCTTACTAGAGATGCAAGTTATTGATTAATCTAAAGTTGATTGATCTTATCGATCGACTAACGATTAATTGATAAGAGGAAATTTTCGTAAAAACCTGACATTTTTTTTGAATCAAGGGTCTTTGTATGACATGAAGGGCTAATTTTTTACACATTAAATAAAAAAATACAGTATTTTTTTTAACAATTCATTGTGCCAGCTGTGTGAGTAAACACTGACTGAATGAACAGAGAAATGTGGATTTCCCTCACATTATCAGTTATGGGTTACTAAAATAAGTTATCATGCATCCCTAATAAATCTTTTCTTTCCTTACAGTTATGAATTCTTCCTCTTTCTCTCCACTGTTTGAACTACAGAAATCCAGAACTGAATGAATCGTGTTGGTTACCTGCTGAACAGTTTGGGATGTGACAATAGTGGTGACTGTGCCACCCTGCTGCACCACCACACCCTGCTGATGACCAGGATACACCGGCTGGCTGTGCAGGTAGCTGGCAGCTGGCTCTGTGTAGGCCTTTAAACACAGAGTGTGATGTGATCAGAGAAACAAGCTGGGGATTTTAAATGTGCAACAAGCAACAGACTTCAATCGCCGCTTTTGTCTACCTGTATGACAGGAGTGCTGGTCTGAGGATAGGCAGCAGGGATGCTGTAGATGGTCTGACACGGCTGGCCCTGGTAATAAATGGCCGTCTGAGTCTGAGCCGGACCTGGAGCTGTGGCGTACTGCTGTGCCGGCTGCGTCTGCACCGTCACCGTCTGCTGGGTGGTGGGATCCCAGAGAGTGGCGTAGCTCTGCTGGCCCTGCACCTGAGGGGCCGACTGAGCCGGGACAGACAGGACGGCCACTCCCGCCTCCTGGGTGGCCACGGCCGGCTGGACGAACTGCTGCGGGTTGCCAGTGGTGAGGTTTGTGGTGGTAATGTGCTGAGAGAGACTGGAAACTGGAGTGATCTGGGACGTGGAAGACGGAGAGGGCAGACTCAGGTCTGAGACCAGGTGTTGAGGAGAAGTCTGGTCGTAGCTCATGGTGGTCTCAACAGGAGGGGTGGGAAGGAGGACTTTGCCTGCGTTGGGGTTGGAGGGATCTACAAAGGTCTGTATGGGGTATCCAGGAGGGTAGGTGATGAAGCCGGGGCTGGAGCCATAGAGAGCAGGATCATAAGCCATGGTCTGAAGCTGCTGTTGTTGTTGTTGCTGCTGTTGTTGTTGTTGCTGCTGCTGCTGAAGCTGTTGCTGCTTCTGGGCTTCCCGCTGAGCAACTTCCTGTTCAAACAGCTTCCTGCGCTCCTCTGTGGACAGCTTGTTACGCTCTTTGGCCCCAGATCCTCTCTGAGTCTTACTGTTTGATGGGTCAAACCTTAAAGACAAAAATACAAAATCACAGCTCAGTTCCAAATTTCTATGTCACAGTAAGAGAAAATGATGTTCTGTAAAAATGTGGGGAGTTGACATTTAATGAAAAAGCTGAAATTGAGTTGCTAAAACTAATAGAAGCAGAAGACTAGCTTAAAATAAAAAAAATGCTGGCTAAAAGACAAAAAAAAATTGTTTTGCTGATCATGAAATTGTTATTTGTGACCCATCATATCGAAATGGGGATTAGGTCAAATTTACAAAATAAAATTTTCAGATTCCTGGCTTTAAAAGCTACATTTTAATACCTGGATCATTTTGATATCATAAGCTTATCCAGAGATGTGACTTAATTTGTCTTGTTGGTTTTGATAATACATTACTGTTAGCCTTCTCTCTAGCGCTGAAGCTATCACCATGTGTGTGTATTAGCTCAGCGCTACACATTCTCCTTTTGTCACTGAGGTTAGCGCTGAGCTAATACATATAAGGCAGCTAAAGCTAACAGGCTAAGCTGAGGTTCTTCTTCCATGAAGCAGCTCTGTTCTCTCTATCCATATTTTCTGCTGCAGGCTGAGTGGTTTCTACCTCCTCCTCTCTGTCAACGCTCTCTGGTTTCATTTAAAAGAAACGATCATCAGATATTGTCCAACATTAACCTTCAGGGTGGATATAGCTGCTAGCCGCGGTTAGGGTTAGGACCTATCAACGTCATCATTTACCCAGAATGCTTTGCGTGTATAAAATGGCTCAGCCTGTGTTAAAATATATTTTAAAAAATTTACTAAACTGAACAGCCTACAGTATTTTTTACAGTCTTTATTTTACAGTTAAAATATATGTTCATTAAATAAAGTTTAATGTTACAACTAATCATGGATCCCTTTAAAAAGAAATTAAGAGTATTTCTACGGGGGACATAATTTGCAAACAAAATGTTACAAATGAAAAGAATTCCTACCTTTCATCTGAGCGTCGGCTGCTCCTCTCGTATGAGATGGACGGTGGAGACAGAGACCGTCTCCTCCGTCTCTCAGAGCTGCGAGGAGTTTTTTCCGAGACTCGATCACGGTCGCGGTCCCGCTCTCTGTCTCTGTCCCAGTCTCGATCGTAATCTCTGTCTCTGTCTCTGTCTCTGTCCCGGTCTCTGTCACGTTCTCGCTCCTTCTCTCGCTCCCTTTCGCGTTCTCGGCTGCCAGAAGTGTTGCGTGGTGTCAGAGCTGTGTCTCGATCACGGCTACGGTCTGCCGGGGATATTTCACCGGTTAAAATCAAAAACACTAAAATCCTCAGCCAGAAGGAAGCTTTGAAATAAAGATCATACCTCTTGCTTCTTTTTCTACCTGGATCTTTTTAGGTATTCTGTACACCTCCTAAAAAGACAAGTTCAACTTTGATGTTAGAAAACAAAAAACATTTAAAATGGACACAAAAATATCACAATACTTTAGTGTACATAAACACATCATATATATATGAACCAACCTTCAGATCCTTCCAGCTCTCCAAAAGCCTGGCAGCCATCCCACTGATGTCCAAAACACTGAGTTGGGGCTCCTGACTTCTCTCACTCTCCACATCCGAGACGCCTTCCTCTTCTTCCTGAGAGGGAGTTCCCATCGCTGATGGCTCCACCTGCACCGCTGTGACCTCTGAGGAGACGGTGACCTCCGGTGTCTCTGAGCTTGGTGGAGCAAAGGTGACGGTTTCACCGGGTTGTGGCTCACTGCTGGGAGGATGTTTCTCAGCCTCTTGTGGCTCCTCACGTGTTTCTGCAGTCACTGAAGGCTGCTCATTTGGAACCTCAGCACCGGTTGTTTGACTGGACTGACTTTCTGACTCGTTGTTTTGATCAGTAGATGAGCCTCCTTCCAAACTGTCTTTTTCTGGCTGCTTCTCAACACTCTCCTGTTCTTCACAAGTTGTTTTTGAGCCTTCAGCTTCATCTGTTTGACCCTCTCCCGTGTTCTCTTTCATTTCCGTTTCCTTCTTTTCAACATTCAACTCATTTTTTTCCTCATTGTTCACATTGTCAGGTTGCTCTTGACTGCTTGAGTTCGTCTCCATCTTGTCCTGTTTTTCTGGGATCACTTTTATGGACTCCTCCACCGCCTCCTTCGCTGCGCCGACAGCTTCATCTAAATGTTCCTCTTTCAACTGCTTTCCGTCAGAAGAATCGGCATGAGACTTTTCGTCCTCATCCTCCTCCTCGTCCTCCTCCTCCTCTTCCTCCTTCCCGTCAGAGGCCTTGCTCGCATCAGAAAGAGCGCTGTCCAGACTGTTTTCGCTAATGATTTTAAGGCGGCGGTACACGGCAGGTTTGGCGGCGTCGCCGTCTAGTTCCGGCGCTAGTTTGGTGGAGGAACCGTCGGGAGTGTTGAGCGGCGTTTGGGCTCGGGAGGTGTTCTCGCTGGAGTAGCCGTCCATGTCGGGTTGCTGGGGGAGAGTTTTTGTCTGAGCCCACCGCTGAATGAGCGTCAGGACTTTGCTCTCCTCCAGCATGTTCTTTGTGGAGATGGGGAGCACAGCTAGGGTCTTCATAATCTGTAAGAAGAATGGAGAATGTATAAGAAACTGTCAAGGTATGATGAGTTAATAATGACCATTTACCTAAAAGAGGGGGGAGGGGTAGAATGCATTTTCTATCATTCATTCAATCACGCATGAATGAGTCAAAGCAACAACCTGGGTATGTGTTTAGGGAATCAAATTAGGGCTGGGCAGTACGACATGAAATTCATATCAGGGTATAAATTGAATCCCTTCATGGTAACAGTATATATCGTGGTAGAAAATTATCATAAAAAGCAAAAATAATGTCCTTTTAAGAGCATTTATTTAGCCGAAAACTGTAATCATAATCAAACCAGCATTTTTGCTGTAGTGCAAATGAACATAACAGAAGAAAAAATAATGTTTTATTGCAAAACAGTTTCAACAACATACAAAAACATTTCTCTAATTATCAACAATATCAAAATAAAGTGGATGTTATAACAAGTACTTCAAGTAAAATTAGTCATTTAGACAAGTTGTCATAAGTTGCCTAAAATGTTACAGTGTGACAGGACCTTAAGGGGCTTAAGCTGCACATAGTCCTGTCATAAAACAATTTCAGATAACTGGAATGTAAGTGTGGTGAAGCCAAATAAATGTAATGTCTGCCTGCCATACAATGAGCTTCTGCCTGCTGAACTTATCAGCTGCTGCTCTCAGAGCAGAACTGTTACATTAGCAAGATGGATTTATGACTGAACAAACATCCACAGCTTTATCATCATCGCTGTGGGAAACAATACATTAAAAACAAGTTTTTTCTCCGACAACTTGGGTGTAAAAAAACTACGGCTTCACTCTGCGTGACGTGCAGCAGGAGGGAGGAAATTATCCTGCGACACGACGTAACTTTTCTACAGCGTCTCTGCACTCGCAGCCATGTTGACACAGGTGTGATGATGTAACTGACGACAGGACAGTAGAGGGTAAATTTCTACGATAAGCCAACTTTATATCGTTTTTACCGTCTATTGAATATACCGCACAGCCCAACATGATATAAATAAGTTTAAAAAAAAAATGATTTTGCATAGCAGCCCCACCTTTTTTAACAAATCTCACCTCTATTTGCAGTTTGGTGCTGTTGGTGTTGTTGCCTTTAGCTTCAGAAAGTTCCACCATAAAGATCCATAACAAAGACAGCCCATGATGATCTAAGAACTGCTTCAGGCAGGATGGATTCTGGGTGTCCTGTGCAACAGAACAACACGTCACACAGAGAAGTAAACACAAACAGTGCAAATAAGGCATTAAGTCCTCAGGTCGAACCTGTATGAGCTTGAGACAGAGGAGTTTCTGCTCCATAGTTTCCACTCGGACCATTAGCCTGCAGAGAGACACCACCTGTTTCTCATCATACAGACCTTCTCCATTCTCCAGCAACGCCTCCAGCTCTTCATCCACCTGTGAAACAAGAACACAGGGATACATTCAACATTACGTTAAGCTTGTTCCTTGGAGTGAAGCCCGTCAAATAAACCAATCCACAAGACTCTGAGATCATTTATGCACTCCTAGTTAAAGCACTACTTTGCAAATGAAAAGACTGCCCACATATGGCAGATCAAGCTGACCGTGGTCAGAGCACTCTTTCGACTGCGATCTTTCTTCATCTTCCCCCCAGCTGCTCGAACACTAACTCTGTTCTCCCCACCGAGGAAGCCTCTGCAGCTGGGTGCGCCACAGAAGCATTTCTGTGCTTCTTTCCTGTGGAGGAAAAAAAAAACTTTAAAAATGAGACTGCGGCAGCTGAATTATCAAAAAATAAGTAAAATTAACATTTTTTAGTGATTATGTACCCATTGATGTTTTGATCATGAACAAATGCAACAAAACAAACAGACGAGAAGCAGCTAAAGGGGAAACAGTACCCATATCTCTGAAACTGGTAGTCAAATGTCAGTTCAGTTCCTGCACTGACAGTTTTGGTGGTGAAGAACCCAACTCGTAGCTGGCCATTAACAGTCCACTAAAACACAAATAAAAGACACCGTCAGCTTTTGTGGAAAAACAACATAAAAAAAGAAAAAAATTTGCTTTTGTACCTTCTGGGTCTCACAGTTGGGCTCACAGCTGTGGTTCATGAAGCGAGAGCAGTTTCCCTTCAACGTTGCATCAATAATCTACAGAAACGCATCACAATATTTGCAGCATTCTCTTCAACAGAATTATCAAAATACTGCAAATTACTGGTCATTGATTTCAACCTCATACCTCGTTATTCTTAAGGGACATAAAATAGTAGTGGATGTTCTTGTTGCGAGCGTATTCTTTAACCCTTGTTTTGAACTCCTTGTGGTCCAACACCTCTCCACAGTATTCCAGGACAAATGTGTTTCTATGTGTAAAAAAAAAATACTATAATAAATACAATTCCAAAACAACAGTAAACTATAATGTATACTATAACAAGAAAAACAGTAAAATGACATCAAAGTGTAAAAGTAAAAAAGGCTTACGGAGGCATTTCTTTGGCTGCGATCAGCCCCCAGCCCTTATCTTCTGTAAGGATAACCTCAAAATCTGCATGCTGTTTCATTTGGAAGCGTCGGTTGGAGCAGTAGGCTCCATTCAAGCACCGGGATGAGCTAAGGAAATAAAGTTCAACACAAATGTAAGGTTATTACGTGTAAGAATCTTATTTTATGATCAGTCCTTTCCAAATTTGAATACAAAACTTTAGTTAAATCTGGAAAATGTATTTTTTAAAAAGTAGCGCTTTCAAAGACTGCAGAAAACCTGAAGGATTAAATTGTATAGAATTTATCTACAATGTCTATTACTATCTAAGCCTGAGGTGTCCAATCCTGATCCTCGAGGCCCACTGTCCTGCATGTTTTAGGTTTTTTTGCTCCAACATGCCTGATTTGAATGAATAGGTGATTAACAGGCTTCTGCAGAACTTGAAGAGGTAATTCAATCATTGAATCAGGTGTGTTGAAGGAGGGGAATGGGTAAAATGCATAATGTAGTGGCCCTCAAGGACAAGGATTTACCACCCCTAATCTAAGCCTTTTTTTTAACTTAGGAGCTTCAGGTTTAAAAAATGTAAGTGCATTCCTCAGCGTTTAATTCTTCAGCTCTTACTCGACAGCTTCATAAATATAAAGACTCACCATTCGATCATCAGGAGCCGATTCAAACAGTCTTCCCCACACGCAAGCACTCCTTTAGCGCGATCTTCTCGTGAAAGAACCGGGCACTCACATTGCATCCTCTTGATATCTCGATGGGATTTACTTTTCTTCCTACAAATAATTTTTAAACAAAAAACATTCAGAACTCAAGCCACAATGTACCAATATAGTTTATAATGACAATGAACTGTGTTTTGTTTGTACATCAGGCTGTTTTGACACTTTACCTCTCGGTCAAGTAGAGGTTCTCCTCAATCAAGTCAAAGTAAGGGGGCATCTTTTTAGTCCTGGAATACTCCTTCCATCTGCTGGAGTCTTGAAAGTCCCGCAGAGTGAGCAACGGCCTGCGCACATCAGCTTTTCCTGAAGTTTCCTTAGACACAGCAGTATCCCCCTGACGCTCCTTTTTGCTTGAGGGTCCAGCTTCTGCCTCATTGTCAGAGTCCGACTCAATTTCTGGCCGCCGTTTCTTGGGAGGACCTCTGCCTCTGTGGGGTCTCGAACTGCTCTCTCGAGGGGGATCGGGTACGGCGGGACCCCTGCTGTTGCTGCTTATTTCGTGACCTTGCACAAAGCTCCATGACCCCGGAGTGTTAAACGTACCGCATCCAACTGCCAATTTACTAAGGTTTACCAATGATTTGTCCTCGCTGTAGTCCTCATGATCATTCGTGAGGGAATCAGGGTGGATTTCACTAAAAGGGTCTTGATCACGTTGGTGGAGGTAGAGTATCGTATTACTTTGCGTGTTCGGGGATTGGTATGTAGAGGAAGCAATGCTCAGTCTGAGCTCTTGCTCTTTGCAAACGACCCCTGTTAGTTTAGTGTTTGTTAATTGTAGCCCGTGGCTGCTGTCAGGCTGCTGGCACGTACTAGTGGGTTGTTCTGGTTGAGAAAAGTCCCAGCTCAGACCGAGAACATTCTTGTCACTGACATTGTCAGATTTGGAGAAATCACCTTGCTGGTAATGCAAGTTTATCTGGTTACCTTGGCTCCTTATGTCATGCTGTACGAGCCTTTGTTCGCACTGTTTGGAATTATCAAGCGAGTGAGAAGAATGTGTTGCACTGGTATGAGGCTGGGTGCTGACAGAGCTGGAACTCTCAGAGTGACTGGTGCTATCAATCGTATTGCTCTGGGACTGACACAACACACGGCTGTTGGATGATTCACTTAAACTAGTCCTTGGTGTGGGTTGTGTTTGCTGTGACCTAACTTGGTTTGGGACATCCCCTATATGCACATTGGCTGTTCCGTGAGTTTCAGAACGGCGGGAAGTAATTTCAGGAGTGTGTGGAGAATCATCCTTGCCCTCTACTTCCTTTGCCAGAGAAGAATGCTTCGGTACCACTACTACAGAGTGAAACTGTTTGATAGCTTTGTCACAGTCCGAATCATATGCCGAGTTGTCACTGTCGCTGGCATCACTGGGTGTTCCTAATGCATCCTGGGTGACTGGCGGTGTTTTACTCAGTTTGCTCCTACACGTGTTCTCCCTGGATTTGCTTTCATCAGTGTCACTGCTCTGGTTTTGTGCATCTGAAGCAGAGTTGATCTGTAATATGCACAGAGGCTCATCTGTGTTCAGTGGTTGACAAACAGGAAGTTCTAAGTCACAGTGGTCGGTACTGGTGCTAGCATGCAAAGGCTCACTTTGGTCATTGTTCCTACAGGTCATGGGTATGCTGTCCCAGCAGACTTCTTGCTTAGACACCTCCGTCTGGTTTATTGGTTCAGAATGTGTTGAATCTCCTGGCTGCCTATTGTCATTACTGTTGGGCTCTTGTTGGCTGTTGTCGGTACAAATGTCTACTTTTTTAGCAGATATTACTTTTATCACCACAAGCTTACTTTCTGCATACACATCTTTGTTCAGACTATCACTTTCACACGTGTCTTGCCCAACAATGTCCCATCGAGACTTCCTGGTTGCACAGCTACTCTTTTTAACATCATCTTTATTTTGCGGTTCTTTAAATGGTAGATTTTCAGTTTCAAGACACAATGAATCTGATGTGGGTGACACACTTGTGTCCAATTGCTTCTCAAGACACAAAATGGATTTTGGCTCAACAATTTCTGGTTTAGTGTTTTGCTGGACATCAGGTGTGACAGGTATATCTAGTGCATCCAGAGGGGATTTGGGCACAAACTGACAGTCTGGAGCGTTTTCTTCTTTGCAAATCAAACTATCATCAAGTTCACCTGAAATTGTGCTAACACTACTCAAGTTCACATGTGGTTGATTAATTGAGAAAAAACTACCATTCACATTATTCAAATCTTCCACGCTGTCACATTTCAGGTTCTCACTTGAGGATGAAGCTGAGGTATTTTTATTTTCTATTTCAAGTCCTGATTCTGTTTCTTTCTCTGTCTCGGATAAAGTCTCTAACAAACTCTCGTCGGCGGGTGTTACTGTCTCCTTACAATCCTGATCACTCTGTTCATTTCCACCTTGCTGTGAATCAGACTTTTCTCTTTCACTCTGAGAACTCGATTCTGTGCTGGTTTCGCTTGTCGGAGGTTTGTCAGGACTGTGAAATATATCAATTGATTGTCTATCGTGTCTCGGGGATTTTGCATAAGATTTAGAGGGGGGTTTCTCTTTTGAATCCGGCCTTCTGGTTTTCTCTTGGGAGGCTTTACACTTCTCAGAAGAGCCCACGGTTTTGTCAGACGATTGCAATTTTGACTTATTATCTGCATCAGAGTCACTGGAGTTGCTTTTTCGGTGCTTGTCGTGTGTTTGAGACTGGGTATGTGTACTGGAAGAAGATGATTTGGTGTTGGTCTCAGACTTATGATGACTGCTGGATTTACGATAACTAGAGTCCAAATCAGGAGAGCGCTTGTGTTGGGAATCAGAGTCTGATAAACGTTTTGATGTCCTTTCAGACTTCGAAGTTCTTTTATCATACTCAGAGGAGTGAGGAGACTCTCCGGACTTAGAAGATTTCTCAGATTTTGAGTAGGAAGTTGGTTGTGAGGATTTATTGGAGCTTGAGTAGTTGGACGACCTACTAGAGGCACTTGCTCTCGTCCTTGGTTTCCTGTGGTCATCTTCAGAGTCTGAACTATATCGAGTCCTGTCAGTGCGAGAACGAGAACGTCTTCTCTCTCTGCGTGGAGAACTCCTGTGTGATCGTCGATCAGAATCGTGATAGTACGACCTTTCAGAACGAGATCCTCTGTCACATCTGGATCTCTCTGATCTGGAGTGAGATGAATTTGTTCGAGATCCTCTAGATCTGGACCGTGAGCGTGACTTGGACCTTCTGCGATCCCAGTCTGATCGAGACGAGCGCGACGATATGTTTCTAGAGTCTCGCTCAGATTTGGAGTAACTAGAAGACCTTTCGCGATTCTCCGAACGCTTAGAGGAATTCTTTTCTCTTTCTCCAACATGTGAGTTCGAGGAAGACCTTTTCACGTCTTTGCTTCTGCTGTCAGAGTTTGTTTTACTTTTTGAATCGTCTGATTTGCGGCTGGAAGACGTATTGGGTAAATCTCCCTCGGTTTCTGAGCAAGGAGGGGCACTATCCGATTGCGACCTGGTTTTCCTTTTACACACGCCATTATCTTGATCAGTACTGCTGGAACTATCACCATCTTTCCCAGAAGAAACAGAAGACTTCTTCGGGCTGGGGTCTTGCATTCCCTCAGAGGTGTGAGTGGGAACATTTTCAGAAGGCCTGGTGCTGGTGACATTCTGAGGCTGGGGCAATGGGAATTCAGCATCGTTCTTAGCTTCTGACTTTGGTGAAACCATCAATTCAGTAGCATGAAGCTCTTCTGATGTAACAGGCGCTGGTTTCTCTTCAGTCACAGACGCACTAAGAATCTGCTTCTTAAAATGCATCTTGGCTAAGTTTGTTTTGTGTCTAGTTGGATAGGATTTTTGAGAAAGTGTCTCTGGAGGAGACGTTGGCACAGAGTTCGACTGCATTTGCTCCGTTTTGCTGTTTGTACTCTTTCCCCCTTTGTCTGAGGTTGACTGCAACAAGGTGGAGGGAGGTTCAGTGACAGTTGTATCTGGACTGGCAGAAATGAAAAATGAATTCTGAAGAGGTTTCTTTGTCTGGGAGAAGGTGAAGGACACTTTCTGACGACCCTGATCTTCCAGATTGACTTTCATCTTGGTCCCTTTTGGCAAGAGATGGTTGGATAACATAACTCTGGGTGACAAACTTTTTATGAGGGCTGATTTGGATAGGCCCTCCACTTTTACCTACAACAGAAGAGAAATAATTATTTTAAAATGCCACCACAAAAACAAAAGCTACTTAAATGCTCAAAGAAAAGAAAGCAAGATATTTAAAAGAATGACTTTATCTAAATAACTTACCGAAGCACCACTCCCTTCCTGTCTGCATTTATTCGAGAAAATCAAGGAAACACGAAAAGAGAAAAAGCAAAAATCAGTTTACAAGGTCCATATAACACCATATGAATAAGTTAAACATTATTTTAACTTAGAAATGATTGAAAGTGAGATGTAACAGGATGAATGGCTGACATGCAACAAAACTAGAGTAGATTCTCCAGCCAAGCAGACCCAAATGATATATTCGGTTTGACTTTGAGTCTTACACTCGGTTTGCTGCACAGTTAAAAGCTACTGTAAACAAGTGAGTTTTGTTTTTTCTGACCTAAAGATGTGACATGATATGCATGACTTTCTCACACTCCTACGCTAGGAATTTTACTTGCTGAGTATTGTTTTATAAACCACATATGCTCAGAAAGGTTTTGTATATTTCACTTTTAAAACAGACAATAGGCACTTGACGTTAAAGATTCAAATGATATTCAGGTGACAATAGGGACATTGTAATTACCTGCTGTTAAGAGACACAATTAAGGTCTGTTGGAATAATTGTTTACTTTGACAGAAAAAGTTGAATACATAGATGTGATTCTGGATCCAACACTTGAGATCAGAAACGTACTAAGGGACTGATGATACACTGAAATATCATACTGCAGTTATTTTAGAGACATTAGAAATTCACCTATTGCAATATATTTGAGTGCACTGATGATGTTTTGAATCTATTACTAGTACTGCTGATCTAAACCAAGTCAGACAGCTTTAAAACCAGTTAGATCAATTTTTAAATAAGACTTCAAAAAGGTACTGTATTGGAAAACTACGGCAGTAATCACTGTAACATATTCCCAAAGTCCAGTTTTGGTAATCACATCATGTACTCAGATGTTTGATTTGTTGTTTCCATCATTAAAAATACTCTTAACTTTCAATTAGTGAAGATTCAAGATGGAAAAATAATGTGTTGAAACAGCTCATAGATGCTAAAAAAGTCTCATTGTTGATGCAGGGGTAGACATAAGGATTTTTTTCAGGTTGTCCAGCGAACAACCTGTTGATGAAATCTGGTTGTCCGCAAAACATTTTGGTTGTCCCAAAAAATCTCAAGAAAAATGTAATTTAATAAGTAGCTATATTGTTTTGTATACAAAGTTTACTATATAAAAATGTTCTCAGTCAACCAGGTTAATAGTTTCAGGAGCTGCTTCCTAGATATCCTCCTCATCCAAAAATAGCAAAAATATTAATTTACTTTAATCCAGGTCTTTTTTTCCTGGTTTTCCACCGGACAACCTGGAGGGGGAATCTGGTTGTCCGAAACGAAAATAGGTTGTCTCGGACAACCTAAACAATGGTTATGTCTATCCCTGTTGATGTTCTGATTTATTTTAAAAGACTTGCTTGCTCCTACACCTAGACAATCATTTACTTCATCTTTTCTTTGTCTTTGGTATTGAAAATTTTGAAAATGTAGTTAGGCAGAGTTTGTTACGCATCACCATTTAGTCATTTTGAGTTTATTTTATGAAAATTATTAGGATGTTTTGTATTATTCCTAGGTCTACTAAAAAGGTCATAACTCAGATTGTAAAACTAAGTTCAGTAATGCTACTAGCATTCTGTCAGCATCATAAATTTTAAACAAAACAATCCAAATGCAATTGAGATGCGGCCCTAAAATTGTAACTAAAGCTAAAATGTAAACACTGCTTAAACCTTGATAACCATGCAACCTTTGAATCCACAGCTTCCTTTTCACGAGGTCAAATGCAACCAGATGCTTTAACACAAACAATTTAATTTTAAACATCAAGTCACTTTTATGGCAATAACTGCGTGCCATTGTGGCTTCAAGTACAAAACCTGGGGATGTTTTAAAAATAAGATTTTTACTGATTCTTTACATGCTAACATTGAAGCTAATTTGTACTTTAAATAATATGTTAACTATCTTGAATAGTTTGGTAAACAGAAAATATAAAAACAATTGTGTGACTGTTGTTACAGAAACAAAAATAGTCTAAACATAAAATAAATGGATGAGTTGCTTTTTTGTTCTACTAAAATAAGAAGGGTTTTCCTCCTAGCACAGGATTGTGAATGCTGGGCAATAATTAGGTCATTTATTCCCTCAGGAGTTTCATTTCTCCTTTTTCTTTTTGACCTTTGAATTCAGTCATCTCTGCAGGGACATTTGGGTTCTAATAAAAGAGCTACAACAAGAATCAAGTTATTACCAGTCTGGATCTATCATAGCTTTAACCTAATCCTCTTTCAGATTATTACTTGTTTCAAGCAGTAGTTGTGCGTTTTCCTTTTTTCTCTACACAGCTGTGTCTCTAAGAAGCTGTCTTTTAATTTAAACTATATGAACGGATGTTATTGAGTGGAAGTAAACCTAATTAAATGCCCTTGCTTGGCTTTTATTTTTTTATTTCAAAAACCTGATGGTAGGGTATCCAATCCTTGTCCTCAAAGGCCACTATCCTGCCTGTTGAGAGGTTTCTCTGCTCCAACACCTGATTTGAATGAATAGTTGTAGTAGCAGGGAAACAACTAAAACATGCAAGATGGCAGCCCTTGGATCAAGCACTAATAAACTATACACTATGTCACATAAAACACACCAATACACCCTATAAACAGCTGCAGATAAGTACCTAAGAAAGTGAAGAGATGTTATCAAAGGTCCATTAGCAAAATAAAAAATTAGGGGCGTTTTATATCTGCCAGAGCTTAACATCTTGGTGTTACAGTGCTCACCTTTGGTCAGTGGAGAAAAAATGCAGTAATTCTTTGGCACTCTTCTTTTATTCAGCATGCCCTTTTCTTTTATTCAGACTGGGATAACCATGTTTTATGCAAAACATAAAACATGTTCCACGGCTCAAAGGGTATCGAGCACGGCTTTGCAAACTACTTTCTTCTTGCGAAACAAGGTTGTGCGCAGGACTTCAGAGCTGCTGTGGAGATGTTCTTTTTACGCCCACAGGGTGACGACTCTCTGACCAATCAGCAGGGCGCGGCGATTTCACGTCACAGATCAGTATCAAATCAGCTCTTTTGGACTCTCAGCCAAGGTAATACTAAAGCAAGTACCTGATACAGGGTGCTACCTACAATGGAAAACATATAGAATCTAAGTAAAGGTGAGATGAGTCATACTATGTAATGGTAACAGTGTTTGCGAAAACACGTCGGACCGTCGGACATTACCGACGTAAATTACAATTGTCCGGCGAAAAACTTGAAAT
>JAUBOC010000050.1:6661385-6680337 GCA_032275365.1 Anablepsoides cearensis | reverse complement strand
GGCCTCTCTCATCTTTTTAAGTGGGAGAACTTGCACAATTGGTGACTGACTAAATACTTATTTTCCCCACTGTATATGTGGCTGGTTGCTTCAGGAAAATGAGAGAGAGAGGAAAAAACCATACACATTTAATTACACAATAGTAGCCTGATTTTATTTTTTTGGACATCTGTTTCGACCATAACCCAGTTCTCAATATAAATTTTTTTTGTTCATTAAAGTGATTTGCACCCCATCATGCGATACTGTAGGAATTTAACAAAGTAGTTAAGTTTTAAGAGTGTTCTTTTTTAGTTGCCATAACCTAAATGCCGTAGCAAACGGTCTTTTGTCAGCGTTTATCTTGTCTCAGTCTAGCAGCAGCATTGTCCTGAAACAATTCCTGTGTTCATCACACTTCTCCATTCATGCATTATTCTCTAAAGAATGAGATGACAGGCCAGTCTGTGTATTTTGTTCAGAAGAACCATCAAATGACAAAATGACAATCTTTTTGTGGATGTGCAGAGAGCCTGAAGAGAAAAGCCTGAATTACAAAAGAAAGATCACAGCCAGTGTTGTAGGAACCACTATAATCACCGAGTGGAGTTTTGTATTTGCTTTATAAAGCAACTAATATAAAGAAAAACAAGATGGGTTGAACTTGCTTTGTAGTTCACCGCTCTGGAGAAATTGATGTTAAAACAAGGGCATGGAAAAATGCAACATTACACAAAAATTCTCTAGTTTCTACTGTTAAAATACGAAATAGAGATTCAAAATATTTGGATTGCAAGTATACAACAGAGCTGTCCTGTTATTTAGTCTTTAGCACTTGAAGTTCCTAAGATGGTAAATTTTTTTCAAAAAATGTTAAGGCCTCTGCATCTGAACTGCTGAAATCTGCCACAGTTTCATGACGAAAATTATCATTCTGTTCGCTGCATCAAGTCTTAACCCCTTCTTGTCACAACCCGTCAGGAGTTTTTACCCCCCTCCACAGAAGAACTTGGTGTGATTGGTCAGAAGGTCATGGGTGTGTCTGTGCTGAAAAGGCTCAGACGCTGCATTTTGCTTCAACATTTGGTGCATGTCTATTGTAATGGTTTCAGTACTGTTTTTGTAAACGAGTTGGGCGAAGTGTTTGTAAAAATAATTCATTCTGTTTGTGTTTGGGAACATTTTCAATACAGAAAAAGCTTAATTCTGAATTTTATGGTTAATATTGGTTTGTATTTCCTGAGGTGGAGTTTCTCACAAGCTGTGAAAAGGCAACAATTCCGGTGTTTTGGTTTTGGATGCTCGTGGTTCATTGGAAAATCAACCTGTTTCAAAACGGCTAATAAAGCCAAGACAAGAGGCTTTGGTAACCGGTTTTCCAAGATGACATTCCAGGACTGGATTAATAACGTCAAGACTCACATGAACTGTTTTTTTTTTCTGGTATAGTATATGGATGTATTTGGTGGAGCATTTTTACAAGTTGTTTTGTTTAAGTGGACTGTAGTGAATTATAGCTAAAGGACATTAGGGTGATTTTTCTTATGTTTTGAACAGTGGAGCATGAGGTTGGGAATATGATGATTTGCAGCTTATAAAGCCACCTATTTTAGTTGGGAAGTTGTGTGTTTTATTGAGATTTTGAAATATTTCTGCTTTTTATTATTATTTTTGCATTGCTTTCTTTGGTGTTACACTGGTATGGCTGGAAATTGATTCAGAGCAGGTGAGTCTTTGTGGGCAGTAATGTTATTCTGTACCCCTTTGTCTACAGGTGGAGTGGTTTGTGCTTCAGCATGGCAGTCGTCATCCGTTTACAGGGACTAAGTGGGACGGCAGGTTCTGGGGATATTCGCCGGTTCTTCACTGGCCTCAAAATCCCAGACGGAGGCGTGCATATAATCGGTGGGAAACGAGACGAGGCTTTCATTATTTTTGCTTCAGACGAAGATGCAAGAAGAGCCATGACACGGTCGGGGGGGTTAATAAAGAACTCGCCCATAACGTTGCTGTTGAGCAGCAAAGCAGAGATGCAGAAGCTACTGGAAAGAACTGCGGCAGAAAACATGGAGCTGGATCCAAAGAGAGGATTTGAAGATCGAGGAAGACCAACTCAGAGATGTGTGTACCCAGAGGTGGGAACAGGACCCAGCAGCCAATCTGGTTATATCCCTGACTCCCAGCATCAAAGCTCTTCAAACACAGAGGGGTTTTTCGGTGTGTTTCTCAAAGGTCTGCCATATTCTGTGACTGAGGAGCAAATTCGCGAGTTTTTTTATGGTCTAAGCCTTGAGGAAATTCTGTTGTTAAGACACCCGACTGGACGACTCAATGGAATGGGCTTTGCCAAATTTTTCAAAAGGGAGGATGCAGTACAGGCCCTAAAAAGAGATAGGCAATACATTGGGACCAGGTTCATTGAGGTTAAGAGAACATATGCCTACAACTGGCATAATGCTGTTGAACAAATGCAAATGTTTGCAGACAAAATGGAGGATACCAACAAAGTTGAGGAAACCAACAAAATGGAGAATATAAACAAAGTTGACTACTTCCAACAATGGAGAACACCTGGTTACAACCGGACAAATCCACAACGCGATCGGTCCCGGTCACCTGTGTACCAAAGGGATAATTCTACATCTGATGGAGAATACTGCGTGATGTTGGAGAATCTGTCCTTTTCAGCCGAATTAGGACATATAAAAGAGCTTTTCCCTTTTGTAAAACTTGACAATGACCAGATCTTGTTCTTAACTGATAGCTATGGGAGAAGAACTAGGTCTGCATTTGTACTCTTCAGGAGCCTCCGTGACCTTTGTGAAGCCTTAAGTTCCGAAACGAGACGTCTGTGGCACCGAAACACTACTGCACGTCCCATCTCCAGAGAAGACATGATCAAGCTTCTGGATTCAGGAAATCAGAATGTCAGAGCTTCTGGAAATTTTGAAAGGTCTGGAAGTCAGGAGCGACCTCCGTCTCACCCCATGGATCGTTACGACTCGGAGAGATCGTGTGTGTTTGTGAGGAACCTCCCGTTTGATGTGAGAAAAGATGAGATAACCCGCTTTTTTCAAGAGTTTAATGTCACAGAGGACAGAGTTCAGCTTCTGCATGACCACAGTGGTGCTAAGGTTGGGCAGGCTTTGATTGTCTTTGGGTCCGAGAGTGAGGCTACAGAGGTACTCTGTCTCAACGGGCATTCGTTTTTTGGGTCTAAAATTATGATGAACTGTATCACACGTTCTCAGATGAAGCAGCTGGCTGATGAAACGCTTCAGGTGCGAGAACCATTGCCAAGAGAGGAGCATTACTCGGGCAGGAGCAGCAAACCGTTTTACACCAGTGGTAACACTTCTTACCCTAGTGCAGGCCTTCCCCGGGATGGTAACATGCCGATGACTAATATGAGAGATCGCTTCCACGGAGGTTCCGACAATGAACCTCGTCCAATGAGATCTTGTTCTCCACAATACAGGGGGAATGGTGTTCATGACAGATCTGGATCCCCTGCACAGCATTTTGATAGCCCCACATGTGTGCAGATGATTAACTTACCATTTACAATCAAATGTGAAGAAATCTATGATTTCTGCCACGGGTTCCGTGTCATTCCTGGATCTGTCCAAATTCAGTACGAACCGACTGGAGAACCCAAAGGTTCGGCTACTCTGGTGTTTGAATCTTATCAGGAGGCTGTAACTGCAATCCAGGAGCTCTGTGGAAGACCGATCGGTCCGAGGAAAATCGATCTGTTCCTTGCTTAAAGGAGAAAAATCCTTTCATTGATTTGCCAAACCACTTCAGTGGTGTACATGTACATATACATGAACCAATGTCAGTGTAACAGAATCACTTTTGAGCTGTGACTTATTTTTTTTGTGGGTATTGTGATTTTTTTTTTTCCCCCAGTGAATTTTGTATTTACCCAGAGCAGTGAATAAGTTATTAATTTTATTAGTTTGGAAATGACAGCAACCGTTCGTTCTTGCTTGTTAGAATTAATATTTTTGTTTTTCCTCAGTTCAGTTTGTAATACAATGTGGAAAATGTTCATTAAAGCCATGTGTTGTACATTTTGTTAAATAAAAGCTTGCCTGACTTCAGTTGTCTTTGTCTGACTAGTACACAACATCTTCAGGTGCAATTATTGTTTGATTTGAGTTGAATGATTAAAATATTTTTAAAACTGGTTGTTTCTTTTAGAGTAGGGTTATACGAGTATAATTTATTCTTGTCTGTTTTCCGTTTTAATTGATGCCAAATCTAAAAATGCTTTTAGAGTTTGAAAACTTTAAATCACATGACTACTCAAATGTTGTTATGGCTGGTTATGAAAATCCTTGGGGGCTGATAGTTTTTTGTTCTTTAAAAACTGAAAGATTATCTATCTATCATATATGTCCAGCATTTTTATACATTGAAAATAAACTTTTAGAAAATGTCTAGAATTTGAAGAAAATTATTAAACACATTTTTTTAAGGACAATAGGAAACGCTACTACTGCTATGAAAGCGTTTCATTTAATGTCTCACAGCTGGTATTTAAAGGAACGGGGAAAAATAGCTTAACATGTAGCTTGTTAAAAATTTGAAGATGATTTAGGAACTGTTAGAACCTGTAACACTGTAAAAGTGCATTGTTTTAAAACCTTTTCTCTTTTCATTTTTGAAAATATTTTGCTTATTGTTTTAGTTGTAAAAGCAGGAGGAATTAGCCCCCCGGCTACTGTATTTATTTAAAAAAAAAAAATAATAATAACTCACCTATGTAAGGCTACTTCCGGTTTTATTTTGAAAGTCAGAAGGCGGAAGTTCCTCAAGTCTCAACAATCGTACATGACGCCTCTGAAGTCTGCAGGTTGAACATCACACTGGGGAAGTTTCATAAATCTGCAGGTAAAAACTTAACCATAATTATAACTTTGACATGATGTAAAGTCAGTCTGAAGAAGCCGATAAGTTCGAGTAAAGTATTTTAATTTAGATGTTTTAAACTAAAGATTTGTTTTACGGAGTTTAAACAACTCTAAAGATGAAACATTTACTATGTGTTTTTGTATTTTAATTTATTAGATTACAAAGCAAACACGAAATTGTTGGTGTGATTCAGGCTGATCGTTTATCAGCAGAAATTGCCAAACGTTAGACCAAACCGTAACGTTAGCCGCTTTGCTGTAAGTGTAATGTCCGTAAACCAGTAAAAATAAAAAGTATATTTGTTTAATAGGGCTTTTGCCAAAGTATTCCCAACCTCATTTATTTATATATATTTATTTAAAATATCAAAGACACTTTAGCGTTAGTTTACAAAAGTGATAAAGTGATGCTGCTTTTGGATGCTATTTAAGTTTTCTTGCTAGCTGCTGTGCTACACTTTATATTCGAGTTTCAAACCCGCTTTTATGTGTTAGAAACTTAATTTATTAATATAAGTGCATGACTTAGATGAGTGTAGGAGTTTTTTAACTGAATAATTGTATGCCTGAAACTAAAGTGTTACAAAAACGTGTTGCCTGTAAAATAATTGTTTTTAATACAATCCACATTAAGTTTAAAAACAATCCTTTGACACACTCCTTTGGAAGCAGTTTTGTATAAAGTACCACAAAGTGATACTTGAATAAAAGTACAAGTATCTTATCAGAAAATTACTTTGGTAAAAGTTAAAGTCTCCTCTAGGAATATTACTCGAATAAAAGTAGTATTTGATTTATTTTGTACTTAAATATCAAAAGTAAATTTCTGACATAAAATTTACTTGAGTATTAAAAGTAAAAGTATTGAGTAAAAATGAGAGGCTAGATTTTCCAAATACATTTTTTAAAGGTGTGCAGCTGTGATGGAGTGTGTACAAACTAATATTTGTCAGAATGGTATATATATTAATACTTCTCATCCAACCACAATTAAATTCAAAGGCACAGTTTATTGGGATAGATTTATTTTTAACAATAACAAGCCTGAATGAAATAGGACTAACACCTTTCCACTTCTTGTTTAAAAATGTAAGAAGTGCAGAGAACTGTGTAAAAATGTAAGGAGTAGAAGTAAAAAGTTGGCTGAAAAATAATTACTCAAGTAAAGTACAGATTGCCAAAATTTCTACTTAAATACAGTTACAAAGTATTCTATACTTCGTTACTTTACAACTCTGTATTGGAGGAACTTGAAAACAAGATATTTGAGCATTAATAATTGCTGGTTAGTTTTACAAACACACCACTGCTCAGTTTTTAGACCAGGGTTAAGTTTTATTGAACACAGGAAATCTAAAGCACGTCTGAACCTCACTGGTTCCCTCCAGAATGGAGGTTTACAGGAGAAGAATGCTCATAAAGCACCTGGAGCCAGCCAGACCGCTCCGCCGCTTCACCCAAGCTGATGGTAAGTACACAGATCTGCACAAACACACTGTGTTCATGTTTACTGCAGAGCTCATGTGTGAAAGGAAAATATTTCATTTAGAGCCTCAGATGAACGCAGCTTCATGTGCACAGGCCATGATGGAACAAGAGGTAAGAAAGACTTAACAGGATGTGGGTATTATTGTTAAATTTAATTTAATTTAACTACAGTCACCACCTGACTTAAACAAGTTTTTTTTTTTACTTTGCACTTGACAGACTACAGTTGACATAGAGCAGTTCTGCAAGATTGTCAGCCTTCATCAGCAGAACAAAGGTACGGCACAAATGCCAACTAAACTTGGCACTAAAAGTAAGGAAATTTGTCTTTGGTAGATTATTTATTTGTTGTTTATTGTGGCAATAAATCTTGTTGTTGGAAAGCCTGTTCATTTCCCTTTTAAATGGAGCCACATTTGTAAGGAACATGCATTTGAGGGATGAGCAGTAGAGCTGAGTAAGTAGGTTGTGCACATACAAAAATTGCCAACTCTTCTCTGCCAAACAGCCTGTTTTGCTGTTATTGACTCTTGTTTTGAGCTTCTGTTACCCTGAGGTGCTGCCAATCACCTGCTATAAGATTTATTTCCATGAAGCAGTGGTGGGCACAGTTCCCCTAAAGCACTAACAGGGTAACTAATTTCCTGATTAGTGCTTTAGGGCTTTTGCTAATTTTGAAATTTATTAGTGTATTAGCACTTGTTAAATTTAGAAGCACTAACCGAGGTCTATAAATGATATTGATCAACGTTAATGTTAACAGGTGATGGTGAAATCTGTTGCACATTTTGTTCATATGTGTGTCACTTAACCACCAGGTGACAATATATGAACCCAAATACAGCTGTGGATTCAATGATAAGTATTCAGAGACAAACATGACAACATGTGACTCATGTTGTCTGTTGAAGAATGTTCATGTTTGACTGGCTTATTTTAGTGCTTTAGAATTAGCTTTTCCTAAAATTTTCAGTGCGTTAGTGCTTTAGAATTAAGGGACCTAAATATTTCAATTAGTGTTTTAGGGCTAGCAGAACTCATTTTTAGATTAATGCTGCCCACCGCTGCCAAGAAGCATCGTTATAACAAAGAAATAACCTACAAAACACATATTTTCTTACTTTGTGTACTAAGTATTTACATAATTTTTCATTTTTTTATGTCTTTTGCTTTATGGTGAGACGTTGCCTTAAAAGGAAGTTTGATTTTGTCTTTTAAAGCTTATGTTCATATCGTTCACAGCCAGATTATCTTACACAAGAGACTTCTTAATCAGTCTGGCCAGCTGCCCTGAGGCCAAGAAGAAGCCTCGGTACTTACCTGAGCATCCTATAGTGCTGACTAAGGCGGTACGTTGTGTCATCCAGTTCATATTAGAACTGTTCCATATAGACTTTAATGGTGTATTTATTCTCAACAGAGGAATCCTGGGCAGCTAGAGCTTGGACTCATGAGGTGGAACAGAGGAACAGAAGAAATGTGAGTTTAATTTTTTATTTTTTTTAAAGTGTGACTATTAATCATGTTTGAATTAGAAGGCATTTAAACAATTTAAATTCGAATTTGACTTAAGTACAAATTGATGAATTCAGTTATTGGCATTATTTGGACAGACTAAAATACATTATTTACCTGTGGATACAGAAGCACAGGTGCTACATGACTAAATAGACAGTGAACTGAATGGAACATTCTCAATGTTCTGTCACCAATCTATAAATGGAACCTCGTCTAGTAACTTTAGACATTATTTGATAAACATTTACTCACTTCAGCTTTAGCCTTTTAGGTTTCACATTAGTTCTCAAGCTAATATTATCAGCCTTGGGAACTAACAGCACAGATTTATTAGTTATAAATATATAAAACTAATAAATCTGTGGCGTTAGTTCTCGAGCTAACATTAGCCCAGTAGGAGATTCATGCTGACTCATTTCTACATTCTCCTCTCTGTCAGTGTGCTGGGGTTTCATTCAAAATGGCTGAAAGTCCACATTGTTCAAAAATAAATTTTTAAGCTGGATAGAGCTTGGACCCAGTAATCATCATCATTTACTAAATATGCTTTGTGGTGTAAATAATATGGTGCCGTATGTGTGTTTAAAAAAACATTATAAAAATAAACAGCCTACAGTGTTTTTACAGTTTTGTTTTATAGTTGACGTTATTATTTGTCAAATAATGTCTAATGTTGCAGCTGGGTTTCCTTTAAAGCCATAATAAAGGTCAAAATACAAGATTATTTAATGTTTGCTGTTTGAAAATTTATGATAAAAACAAAAAACGATCTCTAAATACTCATCAAAATTCCCACTATAGTTTGTAGTAAATCAGCTTCTTTGTATTTTGTTGCCAACAATTCTGACTTGTTTGTTTACATTTGAACTTGGTGAGCACACTTTGGTCAGTCTCTGTGCATGATGGATATTAAGTCGAAAATAATCCCTGGATGTAAACAGAATCAGAGAGAGAACAAAGGAATACAGTGACGCCAGGTTAAAAGCTAAGAATGTGAAGAAGTTCTCTCTTCTACTGATCTGGCAACCCTGCGTTAGTAAAGTCAGCACCTCCGAGCTGGGAAAACACTTTGATTTAATTATTGAAAATCATCATCATCATCTGTTTGTTTCCTTTGGATCATGTAAGGAGTTCACTAACAAAAATTGTCTTTGTCCACTTTTTTTCATATACAGAGAAGCAGAGAGACTTTACACCCAGTGAGGATATTTGCACATGGTCTGACTTTTTTGCAGAGTGTTTTCCTTTATTGTTTGCTTTTGTTTTTGTAATTTAATTTAACTGTGTGGCTTTTTTGCATGTCTGTTTACTTTTATAACCCTTGACTTGAATCTTTGGTTGTGATTTTATTTTTGCTGTGTAAAAACAAAACTATTGCATGTTTATGTGAAGCTAATGCTCTAAGCAAGAAGCGCCAGTGTTTTCACAGGAGCTGAAGTTGACTGCAAGCACTGTAACAAACACTGTACCTAACATTAGTCCAGATGGAAATATTGATAGAAATATAAATGATTGACGTTGTTACTGTATGTGCATGTGTGTGTACAGATATTTGCAAATACAAACACAATAAAAAGGTGAATGCACCACAGCTGTGCAGCATCTAATATTGTGGACTTGTTTCTTTCTTCAAAAGTTGTCTTTGCTGTTAAAATATCTAACAAATCATTGAATGGATTTTAATGATTCTCAGATTATAATTTCTGCTAACGTTTTTTTTTAAGTTTATTCAGCTTAAATCTGAGGTTTTAGAAGCTGAGTGTACCCAACATATACTGTACCTTGGTGTGATTTACGGAGGTCAACCCTGTTTTGTCTGTTAGCAAAATATATCATCCAGCCTACTCAAATGGCCACAGCTCAGTGAAACTTATAGATATTGTGGTATGGTGTGGTAGTAGCTGACAGTGATTGACCACACATTCTCCAGTTGCTAACAGATTGTGGAAAACCCCATAACATATTATCGCATGAGATCGCTCTTAAAGTTATTTTTCCAAGTTTTTTTTCCCTATATGAGCTACTTTTTTCAGATATATAATGTGTGGGGGGTTTCTATATGAGCTGCTCTGTAAATAGTGTGACGCTTCACAATTATTCACACTATTGATCATTATTTCTTCCGTATATTTTTCAGCATCTAACTCAGTCAACAATTTATGTGTTATTTCAACAATTCATAAATCAAAAAGTTCAGCTCATTGAAAATGAATGAAGCTGTTTTCAACATCCTTAAAATCCTTTAAAATGTTTTAAAATCTTTACAGCACCTTACACATTTTGTTTTGGTAATGCTCTTTTTCACATTCTTGTGCTAATTTTAGCTACTTGTTTCTGCTATTTCAGATAACATTCTGCTTTTCGCTATTTTTCTGCTTTTTTTACTTTTTAGTGATTTTTTTTTCTGCTAATTTGTGTTATTTATGCTTCTTACAGATGCTTTCTGCTATATTTAGCTATTTGCTGAAATTTTAGCAATTGTTTAGCTGTTATTAGCTAAAGCTAGCTTTTCTAAACTAAATACACATTTTTTGTAGCTATTACAATTTTTTTTCAGCAAAGTTCAACAAACTTGTGCTTCTTTATGCAAATTTTCAAAAATTCAGCTACTTTTTTTTAGATGTTTTACTAATAGTTTAATCTGTTTTAGCCTTTTTACTACAAATGATCACTTTTTGTACTTGTATGCATTATTTTTCCTGCTAGTTTTGCTATTTTTTTTTTTTTTTTTTTTTTTTTTGCATTTTCTCTATCTGGGTGCTAATTACAACTTATGCCTTCAACATTTAGCCTATTTTATGCTAATTTTAGCTATTTTATGCTACTTTAGCATAGAGCTGCTTCTTTCTGCCATTCTTTTGCTTTTTTCTACTTTTTATGCTTTTTTCTGCTACCTATTATTTAAAAAATATATATAAAACTAGTTTTACTGGACCGAATGTCCTTAAAAATCTGTATATAAAATGTTGGCGATTTGCAATTTCTTTACATTATTTGAAAAAATAAATAATGGAAGCAACAACAAAACCAAACAAAGTTTAATAGCAGAATTCGTGAGATCACAGTGGGAGTTTTCTCAGCGGAAACCAGAGGTGACTGCACATCTGCTGCCGGTCACTTCTCTACGTGACAGAAACTCGAGGAGCTCTCAGCCAATCAGGGTACGTCTTCGGCTGCTACGTGGCTGACGTCACGGTGGGGCTTACGTACAGTGTCGCTGTGCCGCATCGCCTGTCAGATGTCGAAATTAAACTGTCCCAAACGGAGGAAACAGCACCTCTGAGGAGCAAATACGAGCTGTATGTTGATATTAGACGCCTTTACGACTCGGAGTAAATATTTGTTAACCTTCGAGGTAAATATGGAGTTTATTCTTTCTCTTTTTTCTCTTTCGGTTTTGAGATAAAGTGCTTTGTGCGCGAGATGTCTAATCTACTCTGTGGCGGGGAGTTTGTTTTAAAAATAGCTTTTTACAGACTTTCCCAGCGGAACATTAAGAGACTGACTCTTTGTTGGATAATGGGCTGTATATTAGTTGCAGAACGCATTTGTCTATTTATTTGCAGGTGTCTGTTTTTTGTGTATTTGTTTTTGTGTCTCTGTCATGAATGGTTTGTTTACAGGACAATCATGGAGCAGAAGGACGAGAAGCCAAACTGTCGCAGGTGAGAAGTCTTCACCTGTTTTTTTTTTTTTTTAATTAAACCAGTAGTTTATGAACTCCTGGGTGTGACAGGAGATCATGTCGACCTTTCTCCTTCAAAGAAAGGACGGAAATACATTCTTTCCCAGCTTAGACATTCTTCTCCACATAATTACTGTAAAGTCAAACTATGATTCAATGTCAGAGACAAAACCAGTAACTAAACCTGCATAACAGGAATTTATAATACATTACTATGAAATTACACATTTTCCCAATGTGCTAAGTAAAGTAAATAAAGTGGTTGCCTTTTACACCATGTTAGACTCGATGTTTTTATTTCAAAGTCTTAATAAACAGCAATTAAGTGATTTATGTCTTATGATTCAAAGTTAAAGTGACAAAATGTGAGTCACCCATTCAGATTTAAGGCCTCTAAGTTTCTGTCAGATTTGTTGTTTGAATTAATTAATTGCAGAGAAAATTAAAACTGACTGATTTTCAGTGTTGTATAAAGTGAGTAAAAGTACATTGTCTTATTATGAAATTACTTTGGTAAAAGTTAGTTTTCTCCAAGAATATTACTTGAGTAAACATCTTAAAGTATCTGATTTTTTTTTTGTACTTTAGTATCAAAAGTAAATTTCTGACATAAAATACACTTAAGTATTAAAAGTAAAAGTATTGGTTTTCCAAAATGACATTTATTAGGAGGTGACCTCTCCAAAAAACAAACAAACTTTCTAAAGGCTGTGATGGATTGTGGACAATTTGGTGTCAGAATGGTATATATTTATATTTATACTTTTCATCCAACTACAATTAAATTCACTCTGAACAGGAGGCACAATTTATCAGGATAGTATTTTTTTACAATAATGAGCTGAAATGAAACAGGAGTAATGACTTTCTACTTCTTACCTTATTTAAAAATGTAAGGAGTAGAAAGTACAGATAATTGTGTGAAAACGTGAGGAGTAGAAGTAAAAAGTAGGCCGAAAAATTAATCACTCAAAGTACAGATAACCAAAATTTCTGCTTAAGTACAGTAACAAAGTATTTTTACTTAGTTACTTTACAACTCTGTTTATTTTTTTCCCCTTTTGTTTTTAAGCCCTGTTTACGTCCACAACCCACATCTGGGTGCCCTAAAAGAGGACTTCCTGTACCACTTCAGTCTTGGGACTGGAACTCACAACCTGCCAGAGATGTTTGGTGATGTCAAAGTAATAACTTTTTTTTACATTATGTTTTAAGATTTAAGGAAACTGTTAATTTTGTGGCTATAGAGCCAAAACTAGGTGTGGCAGTATTTGAGAGTCATTCTCAACATGTGATTTGAGTGCAATACCACTTGCACAACATCTTGTCTTAAAACTTGAGCAATTCCTGTTTGAGTCAATCCTGTCAGTGAGCAAAAACTTTCCATGAGGTAAGAGAGGGATTTTAATGAAAGTAACCACTGGATGTACATCTACAAAGGATTAACTTCTCATTTTAAGATGGCTGCTCCAGCTAGTCAACTTTAGGCTATAACTTAGTCAGATTTACAGATCATGAGCTAAACTTTAATGTTGTAGCTGAGTGTCTTTCACAAAACATACTCTGAATTCTAACAGCAGTTTATGTAAGATCCTGCATCATTTTTAAGGTTTGACGTGTTTCTGTGTGTGCTTTCACTCTAGTTTGTTTGTGTTGGGGGCAGTCCCTGGAGGATGAAATCCTTCATTGAGTACATCTCTGCCGAGCTCAACATGGAAGATCCCAATTCAGATTATCCAAACATCTGCGCCGGAACGGATCGATACGCCATGTACAAAGTTGGCCCCGTGCTCTCTGTTAGCGTACGTAAGAACAGGATTTCAGCTTCTGTCTCCATCCTGTGACGGTGTCTCACTTGTAATATGTGACTAACTTGTGTTTGGTGTCTGTGCTTGGTTTTTGCAGCATGGGATGGGCATCCCATCTATTGCCATAATGTTGCATGAGCTCATAAAACTCCTCCATTACGCGCGATGTACGGATGTTACAATTATCCGTATTGGGACATCCGGGGGAATAGGTACAATCATTTATTTACCTGTTTATATCTTATAACAGTGGCAGGAAAAATATGGAAACACTTTAATTGATTTAAAGGGATCCACGATTAGTTGTAACATTAGACTTTATTTAATAAACATTTATTTTTAACTGTAAAATAAAGACTGTAGAAATACTGTAGGATGTTCAGTTTTGTAAATTTTGGCGTATTCAACAAACTCAAACAGTATTGTAAAAAGGAGTGGGCTAAAGCGATGTGAAAGAGTGACAGAGTCATACAGAGAAGAATTACTTTGAGTTATTGCTGCTAAGAGTTGATCAACGTACTGCTGAGTCATGTGTTTTACTTACTTTTTACATAATGCTTCAGTGTTTAACACCAGATCAAAGTCCACCTACAGCACAAGACCTTTACCAGTTACAGTGACTTTATTACACCTTTACCTGCTACATTTCATCCTAATACACACATGGTTTTAAATAACTCTAAATATAAAATAACTAAAACTCTACTCTTAAAATCCAACTGATTGTCTTTTTCCAACACTGTAGAATAAAGGTTTTCCCTCACTTCCCATTCTTGTTTTTCAGGACTTGAGCCCGGCACCGTTGTTGTTACCAAGCAGTCGGTGGACGCCTCCTTTCTGCCCCGGTTTGAGCAGGTGACCCTGGGGAAGACGGTGGTGCGCAACACCGACCTGGACTGGAGTCTGGCTGAGGAGCTGCTGCGGTGCAGCAAAGAGCTCGACCAGTTCCAGACGGTCGTGGGCAACACCATGTGCACAATGGATTTTTACGAAGGTAACGGGATCTGGCTTCAACTTGGATCCGTGTGTTGTTTTGTTCTTTGGTTTTGCAGAAACTTTTCTTTTTCCTTTCTATTTTTAAAAGCTTAATGTAACTAATTTAAAATCCACAGTGTTTGATTATTGCTTAAACGTTTTATTCAAAAAATAAAATGTGCTCTTGGTTTAATATGCAGTGATGCCAAAAATGATGGAAGTCGCCAAAGGAGAAGAGTTTATAGTTACTGGTTGACTGCTTAAAAACAGAAATCATATATTAGCAATGGCTGCATTTGAATCCTATTCTGCATAAATTGAAATATTAAAGGAGCAATTTGATGTAAATTAAACTTTTTGGAGTTTAAATCATGTTATAATGTTATCCTCTCATCAAAAACAGGCCCAGAGTCTTGCTTTGACTCATTCATGCATGTTTGAGAAATCCTGTAGTGTCCTGAGGCAGCAAAAACCACCGGTTGAGACTAGAACCTCCTTTTGGGACCAGCTCCTCTGGGCTGTCTCCAAGCTGAGCTTCCTCATCACAGAGTGTGGCTGCCTGATCCGTACCGGAAGCACCATTCGTATTGTCCCGGGAGCATTATTTTTAGCATGTAGCATTTCATTAAACTGAATGAAGACTTCATACGATTTCAGAAGCAGAAAGAGGTTCTTAAAGAGACAGAGGCCAATTTCAAGGTGTTTAGAAACAGATATGATGAGAAGTCAAGTTTAATTTCTGTTTAAACATATAAACAACATTTTAATAACTAAAGGTGACATAGTTACTTTTATTATGGTATAGAATTTAAAATTATGCCCCTTTTTAAAAGCAATTTTGTTCACGGTAAGATGCTGAGATATGTTGACTCCCTCGAAATAAAACAAACATCCATGGTTAGACTCTGGCATTTTTTAAAATGCTAAATAAAAATGTTACGCAGCAGGATTTCAGGCCATGATTTCCACTTCTGCCAGAAGGTCCAACATAGTGCACTAATAAAATTTTCTAATTTAATTTTAAAGCAAAAAACAAACAAACAAACAAACAAAAGAAATACCTGATTATTAGTTTTTTCTCTTTTTTTTCCTCATGTTATTATGAAACTGGGGGGAATAAAACATATAATGTGTGATGGTGTTACAGCTGAGTTCTGTTGTTTCTGTCCACATATAAACTCAGGACAAGCCCGTTTGGACGGTGCCTTCTGCTCCTACACAGAGAAGGACAAGCACGACTACCTCACTAAAGCTAAAGAAGCAGGAGTCTGCAACATAGAAATGGAGTCTTCCGTTTTTGCGGCTATGTGCAATCTGAGTGGTCTGCGGGGTGAGAAAGCACAATGTTAGCGTTCCTGAACACGGTTTTATCTCGACGCTGGTGTGTTGTTAACATTCTCATCTTTCTGTGTGAAGCGGCCGTTGTTTGTGTGACATTACTGGATCGACTGAAGGGGGATCAGCTGAGCAGCTCTCATGATGTTCTGCACAGTTACCAGCTACGTCCTCAGATCCTGGTGGGCTACTACATCAAGAAGCAGCTAAAGGCTAAATCACAACACAGCTAAAGGATGTAGCTATGCTGCTAAGCAAACACTGTCAGGTTATTCTTGGAGTACTGAAAGTACTGAAAACATTGTCAAACTGTTTTTGTTATTTCTTCTTGCGTATAAGACACACACCATTTTCACATTTAGCAGTTTTTAGAGTGCACCTTGTATTTATGAATTTGTGCTAGTTTAGTTAAATTATTCAGTTGACAACATGCACTTTTTAACTTTTCACTTTTTTATGTAAATTATCAGCCCAAGCCTGATAAATATATTTGATTGCGGTGGCTTTGTTTTATTAAAATTTTTAAGTTTCTGATCCTTAAAACTTGAACTTTAAGATGTTAATGAACAGAATTAGTTAACGGTATTTCCTAAAGGGACATTTCAGATCATTTTGGTATTTCTAATAAATAGTTTCACAAATCATCAGTTTAAATGACAGTTATTTACTGTATCTATAATTCTATAGTGGTTAGCAAGCAGTAGCAGCTTGCTGTAGCATTTAATATTGCTACCAGAATAATATAAAATTGACAGTACTTTAAATATTTCATGAGAAAAGATGCGAATTATTGAGACTGTATTTGTTTAAGGGTAGCAGCACAGTCTGTTTTTATCCTTTTTATAAATGAAGTCCCTTTTAAAGTTATAAAACTTGAAATATTAATGATTTATAACTATTCACAGAACCTCACTTTAAAATATTTAAACTACCCCTTTACCTGTCGGACTTACCCCTTTACTCCATGTCAAAAGAATGACTGATTATTGTGTCATGATGATGATGTTGATTATTAACTGAAACATCTTGAGAAGTCTGAATTTATTGCTCACAATGTAGATTTTTAAGGTTATTTTTGTATCCATTTCATTAAGAAACTACAAACAACAGAACACAGTTTGGACCTTAAAAACAAAAGACACTATGAGATATACGTGATAAAAATAAATTGTCATATACACTATGGGTTATATTGTGTGTTTTTGCTCATTTATGGCACATTTTTAAAACAGTAAATTCAATTCTCCTTTCATGAAGCATCTACATATTCTTTGACAGACTATTTTATCAGTAATGAATAAAAAAAACAGGCAACCTGTTAACTCCTTATAATAATTTTATTAATGGTTATGGGTCAGATTTATTCAGAGTACTATTAGGGTTTATTTAGGTTTAGTATTATGACTTTATTTTAGTATATTGACTTTAATCTTGTAATATTACAACTTTTTCTCGTTATTTAAAAAAATAAAATAAACCTCGTGTGGCCCTAATACTCCGTCGTAGATTTGACCTTAGAAAACTATGTATAAATCAACGCCACAAATTTTGGCCTAAGATTTGGTGTAGTTGTAGTTGACACATTCTGAGTACTAACAGATAGATCTTTGTTTCGAACTTTGCCTGGAACTATACCAGGTCTATTCATCTAAATTGTTCAGGGGTCCACTGTTGCTTAAAACCTAGAGCTCGGGGATTTGTTGGCCTGATAATAGTAAGGGAAACACTGCATTGTGAGAAAACAAGTCTTATTATCTTTTACCTTAGAATATTTTTATTTTTCTACATTGAATCATACATTCAAAGTTAATTTAAAATGATTTTTTATATTAAATGCAGTTTAAAAAATGCATTAATATGATCACAAAAAGTATAGAAATGTGTGTTTGGTAGATTATTTCTTTGTAGTAATGATGCTTCTTGGTAATAAATCTTGATTGGCAGTACCTGAAGGTACCAAAATAATGTTTTGGCAGAGAAGATTTGACAAATTTTCTACAACCTACTGGAACATACTCAGCTGCTCTCATCCCACAAATGCATGTTCCTTACAAATGTGGCATCATTCAAAAGGTAAATTAACAGGCTTTTCAATAGTATTTCCAAGAAACATTGTTACAACAAAGAAATAATCTACAAAACACTAAATTCCTCTTCGTGCTAACTTCATCTGTTACCAAAATTTATCTCGAGGCAACTGGAATAAGGATGGCCGCCTCAGCTAACATTAACATGAACATTAGCCAACACAAAATGACAATGACTCGTTAACTTTATAGATGTTGGGGTAAAATTCCATCATGTATTTGTTCAGGTAATAAAACAACTTTGAATAGTTTCTCCCTTTACTCTTCTATATCTATTTCAAAATTTGATATTAAAGGTTTTCAGAGTTATAAAGTAACTAATTACAAATACTTTGTTACTGTACTTATATAATTTTTTGGGTATCTGTACTTTACTTGAGTAATTATTTTCAGTCTACTTTTTACTTCTTACGTTTTTATGCAATTATCTGTACTTTATACTACTTACATTTTTTTAAAGTAAGAATTCTTTTCTCCTATTTTATTTAGACTTGTTTCTGTTAAAAAAATACTATCCTGAAAAATTGTGCCACCTGGAAATAATGAATTTAATTGTAGTTGGATGAGAAGTATAAATACATAATCAATCAAAGCTGCACTTTAGAAAAAAATATTTTCTGAAGATGTCTCCTCCCAATGAATGTATTTTGGAAAATCTAACCGTTAATTTTTACTCACTATTTTTATTATGTCAGAAATTTAATTTTTTATGCTAAATCAGATACTTTTACTCAAGTAATATTCTTAGAGGAGACTAACTTTTACCAAAGTAATTTTCTGATAAGACACTTGTACTTTTACTCAAGCATTACTTTCAGGTACTTTATACAACACTGATGATTTTAAGTGTGGCAGGTTGTGCTTAGAAGACAGGTGGATGCTGCTCGTTTCCCGCACTGCGCATGCGCGTCAGAGGAGCGTCTGCTTGCGCGCTCCCGTGCGCTAACCACCATAGATATTATATAAATACTAGATACCTTACGGCGGTCTGAGTCGCATCGCGCAGCGCCGCCATATTGGATGGGGGTTTCTTCACTCTAAGCAGCACTGAAACAAGCGACTCTGCCCTTGTTTGGTGCATTAATCTACGAAGTTTTGAAAGCAGATCACATGGGATTACCTTTTTATAACTAAGACTGAACAATAGTTTTGATTATT
>JAUBOC010000050.1:6644577-6656379 GCA_032275365.1 Anablepsoides cearensis | reverse complement strand
TAGATAGATAGATAGATAGATAGATAGATAGATAGATAGATAGATAGATAGATAGATAGATAGATAGATAGATTTTAACAGCAGACAGCTATTTAACTAGCTAGCTAGCTAGTTAGCTAACTACCCGTAGACTGATTTATTGTTACGTTGATGATATGCCAGTCTATTTATGTAAACTATTGTACATGCAAACGCTGTTCTGTCCTGTAACCTACAACTTCAAACATTTTATTTGTCATTAACTATTGTTTTAATTTAAGTTTGGCTCCAGAGCTTTTTTTTTTTAACCAAAATTATTATTTATATTTTGTGAAAGGCGTCTGTATTGTGAGTTGGTGGTAAATGGACATTTGCAGTGTAAATTCCTGAACGATACGGATATGTCTGTGTGTTTTGTGAAGAGTGACGGTCAACACTATAAATGCCGTAGAATTTGGGTGCACACGCCGTCTTCATGTCCCACACCGTCTCATTCTCAACACATACTGCTTGAAACATAATATTTGGCCCAGACCACACAGATTGACATCAGCTTAAAAAACGGACTGTATAGGTGCTTTATTGTTATTGTTAAGAATGTCTATGCGTTAAGGGAGCATCTGTTTATTACACTTGCATATTCCACTTGACAACACCAGTTTTCAGTGAATCGTTTGCCAAATAAATAGCTCTGCTAAGAACACAGTATTAAGGAACGAATCCTACAAACAAATGAATGTCACGACACCATACCGGTATCATGCACAGCGTCTTGGACAGTGGAATGTGCCATTGCTCCCATCTTGGTATTGATAGTGTGAAAATACTGTGTGTGGGTGTTCGAATGCAGATTTCTCGTTAGGTAGCAACTTCTCTCCTTAAGATTTTAGGTAGGAAATGAATGCAGGACGCTTTTACATCCAGCACACTGAAGTAGTCTCTTTTTATTATTCGGTATACCACTGATATTTGCCTGCATAACTCTGCTGCTTGTGTTTTTCCCTTTCGATAAGTTTCTGTGAAAAAGCTTTGCTGAAATAAAAGTTTTGGGGTTCTGTGAACATGGCATGCTGCATCTAAAACGTTTCTGTATCAAAAACACAAGGGGGACTGTAAACTGCCAAATAAAAGAACCAGTTATCTACACATCCTGAGAGTTAAAGTCTTTAGCGGCTGATTCGGTGTCATATCCAGGCTTAATGTTTGACCTCATGCCAAACATCATTTCACGTTTTTTTATTTCTTTTGACTTCTGTTAACTTAAGATCTGTCAGTTGAACCTGGACATGTTTGGTATCAATAGAAAGTTAAGAATCTTGGCTAAAAATTCATGGAAACTATATTTACATCCACCAAACACAGTTCAAATGACAGGTAGTTGAATCAGAAAGTAAACAAATTGTATAAAGTGGGATTGTTGCAAATCTGTTTTTAAAGTAAGTCAAAGCAGATACCAAAATATGTTGTAAAGGGTGTTGAAAGCGCGTTTTTTTTTTTACTTGATTTTGAGTTTATATGGTCCAACTGAAGTCAAATATTAATTCTCATTATTTTATATAATAGATATGGTGACAAAATAAATGTTTGGATACATTTTCAAAAGAAAGTCCTGTTCAGAATAACAAAACGCAAAATTATTTCTTTACTAAAACCTCTGTAACTTTGCTCCAGTTAAATTTAGCAGCAAAAATCTTTGCACAGGTAATGTCCACAAGTGGATTTATGGTTTACAAGAGTTTTTAGCCTGATTCATTGTGGTTTTAAATGGGTTATATACTGTCTAATGCAAAAATTATTCAGACAGGAGGGGAAAAAAAAGTTCCATCCTCAATATATCTAAAACAACAGCAGTTGTTTTAATATTTACACTTTTAATAAAATGTCCCAAGTGTTAGCTTTATTTTGATACCAAGATTAGTTTGTAAATTCTGAGATACACTCACTTACATTTCACCATGATATTTTGGGTAAAAACATCAAGAAACCCCTACCTATAAAGAGGTTAATTGCAAACACTTCCATGGATTCTCTCTTTTATGGTCGGACTAATGTCCTGCCAGCAGATGGCAGTGTCCGGTTTAAAAACCAAGGTGACAGCAGAGTGTGTGAAGGTTCAGAAGTTAAGAAAATTGGCTCTACAAAGGCAGTGAGCCTGCTCTCACCTTATTGGGTTTCTGAGAATAATAAACACAATAAGGTTTATTTAATACCTTTAGTCAACAAGTTAAAGAGACAATCACGGCCCCACCTGGAAACCTCAGGTGATGCGTGGATGGATTCATTAAAACAACAGTATTCCTAGAGGGAATGCATTTCACTCATTACCTTCAATACCAGCATTTTTAACTGAGATCGTCTTATCTAAAAAACAACAGTCAAATACTGAAATTAAAGTTATGCGCAGTTGCACCTAACATTGCACTTTCTCACCAGAATTATTAGCCCTTGGGTGTTTTTTATGGGAATGACTCTCAGGTACTACCACACCAGTTGAGTATCTGTAAAATTGACTGCATTGTATGTATTATCTCAAATTAATAATCTAAATATTTTGCTAACAGACGTGCACGGACACACGTAGACAGAGGCAGTTATATAATAGCCCCCCGGTTCTCAAACACCTGGCTCCGGACCAGGAACAGCACGTCGGAACAGAGCAGCAGTTTAGGGGTCCAGCTGTTTCTCGTGCTGCTGATACTTGACGGCCGTTTTCCTACAACGTCCCCATCCTGTTCACACTATTGTCTCCGTTTCAGACCGACCCAGGCTGGTGAGGTCAGGGCAACATTGTAAAGGATTTCCTCTGGTCCTTAATGATTTCCTGGGTATTCATAGGGGCAACAATGCCTTTGGATCGGGTTACTTAACCTGGCACACTGTAAAGGAACTCAATAACCGGGGACTTATTAGCTCATGATTAACTTTCATGGGACTGCAACAAAGATGCACCTGGGGATATATATCATTTTAATCTGCTAGATAAACTCCTACCTCCTCCTAAATCCATAACATTCAGAGGAGAAAAGGAAACAGTAAATATACTTTTTTAAAAATCAATATTTTAGGCTCCATTTATTGGTACAAAAATATTACAAATAGATACAGATATGCGAACTTCCAAGTCTCAAGTTAGTTTTCCAGCTGTTGTTCTGACAGAAAAAAATCTAATTAAACAACTCTACACACATTTAAATGCAGACATCTTTGCTAAAGAGACTATACCATTCAGTGTGTAATCTATAGAGCAGGGCTATTCAACTACATTGCTCTGGGGGCCACAGTTACTGCAGGCCAACAGCTAAAGGGTCAAATATCCAGCAGTTACAATCATTATGTGAATAAACCAAGTATTACAAAGATCTGTTACCTTTAAAATGGTTTATTTAATTTTTATTTATTCATAAATACAACATACAGAACCCTATGTAATAAAAGTAGTAAAAATAAACACATTATGCCTCAAATTTAACACAAATATAATTTTGACATCTCTGATTTTTCCAAATATTAAACCAATTTTATTTTCACTTTCATAGTTTTATCTTTAACTGCTTGTAGTTTTAACGGTCTTTAGTGTTCATAGAAATGGTTTTTACCAGCGTGTAGACAAGATGTAGATACCAAACGTGTCTATGTTTAACTAAAAGAACTTAGAGTAATTAATTAAGAGATGAATGAACCAATTGGCGGGCCAAACTTTGGTCACTTGCCGGCCGGATGTGGCCCGCGGGCCGCCAGTTGAATAGCCCTGCTATAGAGTCTAATCTGTTCTTACAGTGAACACCTTCACGACCCATTCATGCCATTTTGTAGGTCCTCAACCTGGAGGCAGTGTAGGCTACAAAAACTAGTCAATACATGGCATAATAAACCTTTTTTTTAAGTAAATGTCACAGAAAGGCTGCTGCCTCCTGAAAATTTACCCCACTTTAAAAACAAAATTTAATTTCATGATTTTGTTTCACTCCTCTGTTTTATTTCTAATCAAATCAACAAAGTCCTGCCTGTTCTGTCTGTTACGGGATGGGCACAGCTCAGCTGCTCCCAGCAGTCCACGGTCAGCGTCAGAAGGCCCCGATCTCCATGCCCCAGGGCCTGTAAGGCTTCGACACGGTGGAGGAGGGACTCACTGTGCTGACGGCTGCCGGGGAGAGGAGGGGGAAAGCGCCGAAGGAGAGGGGGAAGGCCGAAAGCGAGGACAGAGATGTGACAAGTGGTGGCGAAAGCTTAGAGGATGGCACGGATAGGCTGAGGGGCAGCGAGCCACCGGGGGCCACCTTGAGGGACTCTGTTGGGGTCAGGATACTAAGTCTGGACGTCCCAGACGCCTCGGTGGATGAGGAGGAGGATGAAGAAGAGGAGGAGGAAGAGGAGGTTGGGCTGCTGTTGGTTCTGGGCGCAGGTGTCCTGCCCTGAGGGTGCTGCAGGAGGAGGTGGTGGGGGAGGTGGGTCCCATAAGAAGAGCCCCAGGCTAAATGTTCCAGCCCGGTGTGCACGTCCCTCTGAGAGGCGTAGGTGCTCAGGTGGGACACCAGGCGGACCCGCAGGGAGTCTGTGCTGTCCCGGCCCTCCACCATGCTCAGGTATCGGGCCGTTTCTGCCAGGCACTCCCTGAAACCCAGGCTGCGGTAATCCTTGGCAAGAGCGTGAGCCTCGAAGTAACCTGTCAGCGAGAAAACAGTGGCTTAAAATCAACATATGGTTTGTAGCAGTACTGAATAAAGTAACAGAAAGTGATACTTGAGTAAAAGTACAAGTATCTTACCAAAACATTACTTTGGTTAGTCTCCTTTAGGAATATTACTTGAGGAAAAGTCTTAAAGTATCTGATATTTGTTGTACTTAAGTATTAAAAGTCAAAGTATTGATTTAAACTGAGCAGTTAGATTTACCTAAAATTTTAGATACCTAAAATTCTACTTAAGTACAGTAACAAAGTATTTGTAGTTATACTGTAAAAAACAAAACAAAAAAAAACTCACCTTTTCCACCTGAAGCATGGAGCATCTTTAAGTGATCCACTGTCATTTGCAAGATTTCTGCTTTTTCCAGTTTAGCTGATCCCTGTAAAAGACGTGGAAATGATGTCACCTGATATAACCCACACACACACCTACTCACACACACTCACACAAACAAAAAGTACCTGTTTCTCAAAAGCACTCGGCACCAGTCTCCTCAGCTCAGACAGGCTGTTATTGATCCGGTCTCGTCTCCTTTTTTCAATGATCTGTATAATAAAAACATAAAACATATGTGACTCAAAACAATAACCGTTTTTAAATAAATCTGTAGCAAACATCTTAAGATTCCTCACCCCTCTGCGCCTTTTTCTGGCCTGAACTTGTGTGGTTGTTGTGGGTGACATTGATTCTTGAGAGTCAAGTTGACTGAAAATGGTCAAAAGTTGGATATTTTCAGCAAAAACATCAAAAAAATCTGCATTTCAAGCTTTAGTAACTAAAATTACTTTACAACGTGCTTACAAAAGCATTTAAAATAGAAACTTGTCATACCCATTTTCATCACCACTGTCCTTTTCTACCTCCACATTGTCGTCCAGGTCACTGTCTGATGAGCTGTAGTTGCTGCTTCGCTTCATTCTGCTTCAGGTCTAAAGAGTGTTACAGAAAGCTCCCACAGAGGACTGTCAGCAGCAGCTCTGAGGATCACTTTAAAGCCATCACTCTTCAGCTGGATTCCATTCACACTGCAAGGAAGGGGCGGGGGGAAATATGTCATGTGGGCGGGGCTTGTTGTTAGCCAGTTAAAATTAGGCTGATATTTGAGTGACGGGGGAGCCCAATTTATTAACAAGAGAAGCCAGGAGGTCAAAAGCAGGCTAATTAACAGGTCTATAAAGTACTTGAAGAAAATAACCAAGTAAAATTACATGAACAGAAAATGACTTTGGTAGAAATAAATGTCACTGATGAGAAAACTACTCAAGTAAAATCATAAAACTGTTCACAAAATTTGGGAAAGTAAAAGTACTTTTACACTCTTTCTAAGAAATAAACTGTTGAATTTACTGAACCAAACTGGTTCCACTAAGTCAGGTTGAGTTAATTGAGCAGTATATGTATATTATTTGTTAAATTTACTCAACTAGTCATGTCAACTAGAGCCAGTTGACATGACTTTTTTTGAGTAAATTCAACAGTTCTCTTTTTTTAGAGCAGAAACATTTTCTTCCATGATGAGTTCAAACAGATTTAACTTTGTAAAAAGTAACTAGGTGTTACATTTTAAAGTAAAGAAGTAAAAGTATCATTTTTGGCATTAAAATATAACAAAGTAAAAGTAAAAGTAGCTGTTTAAAAAAATAGTTGGTAAAATTACAAATCCCCCCCAAAAAAACTACTTAAGTGTAACAAAGTAAATGTACTTAGTTACTATAAAACTCTGTTAAGTTACTTCAGTACAGTTAATTTATAGGAACACGTCATGCATGTTAAAATTACATATTTTTTCTGGATGTTTGTGTTCTTTGTGAACATGAACTCAAATTGATTGGCAGTTTTTTTTGCTGCGTTACATTCACCTCGTAATTCCGAGATTTGATTTGGGAATGACGTCACATTTTAGTTTTAACTTGAAAAAAATCTATTGAATTTGCTTATAGTTGTGCATTAATAAAGCTAGCAGCAAAAACGTGGACTTGTGTTGCTTTATGCATTCCAACTGACGTGTTTACAAGCTGACAGAAGTAAAAAAATATATATTTTTTTTAAGTTCATGACTGCAGCTGTCACCACTTTCATGGGTGAGGCAGCCATATTGGATTTTGAACTCTCGATTTGTCAGGAATTTTCGACTTCGGAGGCCGTTCCACTTGAATCGTCCGACTTGACACTCGGAAAATTCGATTTTCTTCAACAAATGGAACACACCACCGTCCGCTGGGCTGTCAGCAGCTGTGACCCTGCTAATCAATCTGGAAGCTTCACAGCTTTGCTCTGTTTTCCCCATTGAACTCCCCTCCTATAGTCCCCCACTCACTGCAAGCAGACAGGTTTTCTTGATCCCCTTTGTGTTTTTGCAGTGAGGAAAAGAAACACTAAGTTTGAAAAAAGCTCAGGCTACAAAACAATTCAAGTTACTTCAAGTAAATGTCAAAACACAAGGGAGACATTCAAGGTTTGACCCTGGTAAATTTGGGTCAAAGCTCAAACTATGGCAAGTATTTCACTTTTTTAACAAACCCCCCTTTAGTCTGCACAGAATTCTTCACAAACAAGTTTTAGTGTTTTGAACATGTAGTAATAATAAAACTTTTTTTTTACTTAGAGCAGCAATGATAAAGAAATCATGAATTTGTGGTTTTCTTTAGAATAGAAACAGCCTTTATTGTCCCGCGCAGGGAAATTTGGGTGTAATATCAGCAGTAGATGCATACATATCCACAGAAACAATATATTGCTATGTGACATTATCAACTGTAGCAATAATAATAATTATACTATTAAAGATAGTAACAATAAAAATAAACATAGAATAAAATAAAAATAAGAAAAAGAATTACTGCATTGGTTGAAATTAGACAAAAATTTAAATAAAAGCAAGATACAGTGCAGAAAAATACAAAAATAACAAGAAAAAAAAACCAGTCCTGACAGACTCCTGATCTGTTAAACTGAGTCGAACTCAGGGGTGTGCAAATTGGGTAAAACTACGTCATTAAGTTTGTGTTCCAGTACAGGAAAAAAAAAGAGATGTACAAATGCCACTGGTTATTATTTATGTAATGATTGAGAGGTAGAGACGTTTGATGTGAAAACACAAACATGGATGATTGTTGGGAGCAGTGATGGTTGTAGAGTCTAACAGCTTTACGGCCTTTTAGTTCCAGAGAACCGTTTAATCAGAAAGCCATCTTCTGTGTTGTATATTGTGTTATATTTACTAAAAATACATGAATAATGTTTTTATTTGCTTCATTAATTAGACCTATTTTGTTTTTGAAAGTTAAAATTGTAACATCACCACAGATGCAGTAATTTTATTTAATTAGCTTAGTTTCTGGGTGATTTGGCTTTTTTCTCTTATTAGTACTCATTTAGTCCACAATATTCCAATATGCATTTTATTATTATGATCTTTACTCTGACTCGTTTAATTTGTGTTTGTTTGAATAAACTGTTTTCTATCCCTTTTTCTCCAGACATAAGATGTTCTTGATGTTTGGATCCAGTTTTGGCTCTGACCCTGATATGTCTGTTAATACTATCAGAGTGGGGGGATGGGGGCTGAACCAAAGCCTCCTGCCGTCTTTCGGACCACTATACCTTATTGAGGAGCAGCTGTTTCAGCTCCATCAGGTCAGTTGTTAAGTTTGTGCGAGGGGAGCTGGACAAGTGCAGATGAGAGTCTGATTCCCTGCAGGCTGAAGGGGAACAGCTGCAGGCCAACACTTTCTGGTGTCACTGCTGGAAGGTACACGTTGCAGTGAGCATGAGTGGTCAAATCAAGAGGTTTGTCTTTAAATAATAGTAAAAAATGGCTACAATACAGTTCATTTTTAAATGCTGAGCTAAGATTTGGGTGTGGTAGTAGCTGAGAGTCGTTCTCTACACATACTCAGAGTGCTAACAGATTATGTTAGATCCAGTAATAGGCACAGCTAACTAACCATTGTCTACTAATAAAAAATATAGCTTTATTAAGACTAAATGTGTAAATAAAATAAAAAAATAGTGGAAGCTAATGCAAACAGCTAATCACTAAGACGATTGTCACTTCTGCGTCAGACTGGTGGTCCTGAAACAAACCTGTTGATGTTAGCTTGTTAGTTAGCTGTTAGCAGACCTAACAGTAGTAAAACCTGATGTAGTGGAAGCTAATTGGTCTGCTAATGGTTTTCAAAGCAAGTGACAAAGCTAATCCACTAAACAAAATATTAGTTCTTCTATTAGCTGTCAGCTGATTAGTGGAACCATGCACTGGTGAGATGTGTTCATAAAGTTTTTTTTTTTTTAAAGATTTGACCTAAAATACTAACACACTGTTATGTTTCAAGATACACTCTCCGGCCACTTTATCGGGTACACCTTGCTAGTACCAGGTAAGACACCCTTCTGCCTTCAGAACTGCCTTAATCCTTCGTGGCGTAGATTCAACAAGGTGCTGGAAACATTCCTCACAGATTCTGGTCCATGTTGACATGATAGCATCACACAGTTGCAGGTTTGTCAGCTGCACATCCATGATGAGAATCTCCTGTTCCTCCACATCCCAAAGGTCTGTTGGATTGAGATCTGGTGACTGTGGAGGTCATTCCAATACAATGAACTCATTATTGTGTTCAACGAACCAGTCCGAGATGATTCCAGCTTTATGACATGGAGCGTTATCCTGCTGGAAGTAGCATCAGAAGTCCTAAAGGGATGGACATGGTCAGCAACAATTTTCCAATCTTCTATTGTCCAGTTTTGGTGAGCCTGTGTTTGTAGCCTCAGTTTCCTGTTCTTAGCTGACAGCAGTGGCACCAGGTGTGGTTTTCTGCTGCTGTAGCTCATCCTCCTCAAGGTTCAACATGTTGTAGATGTTTTCCTGCAGACCTCGATTGTAACAAGTGGTTATTTGAGAAACTGTTGTTGTTGTATCAGCTCCAACCAGTCTGACCGTTCTCCTCTGACCTCTGGCATCAACAAGGTATTTGCGCCCACAGAACTGCCGCTCGCTGGATATTTTCTCTTTTTTGGACCATTCTCTGTAAACCCTAGAGATGGTTGTGGGTGAAAATCCCAGTAAATTATCAGTTTCAGACCAGCCCGTCTGGCACAAACAACCATGCCACGTTCAAATTTACTTAAATCACATTTCTTCCTCATTCTGATGCTCAGTTTGAACTGCAGCAGATCCTCTTGGCCATGTCTACATGTCTATGTTGTATTGAGTTACTGCCATGTGATTGGCTGATTCTACATTTGTGTTAATGAGCAGTTGGACAGGTCTACCTAATAAAGTGTAAGATGATTAATTTAATTTTTTTCAAACAATTTTACATTCTCCTGCTCTATTATTTATCATGTTAGACTCTTTCATTGTTCTCAAACCTGAAAGGATTTGTTGCTTTGGGACAGAATGAACTACAGAGGCGTTTACCTCTTTACCCCAGACTGAACCACACTCTGCCTTTCTTTTCACAACTGTTTAGGTATTGTTTATTACACTGTTACGGTAATCTGATTCTTTTGTACCGCTCGATCCACAGGTCAAACATTTTCAGGTTTAATTAAAATGTCTTAAATCAGTCTTTCAGAAGTCTTAAAAATGTTAAAACATTGTAAATAGGATGATTGTAATTCATCTCAAACATTGAAATAATTGTTATTTATGTTTTTAAACATTCACATGCAGACATTCCTCTTTGACATCACTTGCTGTTGCTTCACATGCAAATATCTCAACAACCGTCCGTCTATTAATGTTATCTTTCCAAAAATGTATTCACATTTTTGACAAAAAAAATTGATGTCACAGGCACTTTAAGGTTTCATCTACAGCAAATTGGGGTTGAGACCCAACTGTGGGTCCTAAAACTCCAAATTTTGGGCCGTTAGAGGACTTCCAGGAATTAAATTAAGTTTAAAACTGACTGCTAAAAAGGTTTTTGCTATATTTGTTAAAAAAAAAACAGTTAGATATGATTAAAAACTATTTGTTTATTAGGAATATTTGAATACTTCAACCAAAAATACTTGGATTTATGAGTTTCTGCCAGTTTTTATGTTTTTTTTAGTCCTTTGTGTTTATTGTGAAAATGGTCTTAAATTTAATTTCATTTGGCATTAAAAAGTCTTAAATGTGAATTGCCTTAAACTGTAGGAACCCTGCTTTGGCTCCGTAAGTGTCATTATTATTCTTTAATTAGTTTTTACTAAAACATTTCCTCCACACCGGTACGCTCTGATGTCATCACTGCTAAAAGCTCTGACTCGGCCTGAACGTGTTCTGTTGCAGCTCATTTGTGTCGGACCGCCACATTTCTCCATAAATTATCTTTAAAATGGACAACTCCAGCGGCGTGCCAGCCTGGCCGGTGGGCCGTGGGCACAAGCCGGCACCGATCTGGTGAAGCGGGGCCTCGAACCGTGCGCCAGGAAGCTAAAAGGTATAAGCAGGCACTTGTTTGAAGCTGGCGTGTGCCCAGCTGCCTTCCTCAATCTTCCCTCAGGTTTCCCCGGGTGACTCTTTGTGCACAAGAGTGTGTCCTGAGTGTGCACTGCTGTGTTTACGTGTGTGTGTGTGTGTGGGTGTGGGTGTGTTTAGGAGGTGCTGTTTCCCACAGCCCTGATCTAATTCCGTGGTAACTCAATCTCCGTGTGAGCGCTCCCCGGCGAGTGTTCTCCCACCCGTCGACCGTCTCTCCCTCGGCTTTCTGGCTGTCGGGGGTGGGGGGCGTGTTGTGTGTGTGTGCGTGTCTGACGGAGGCTGGCTCGGTCCCCATGGGCCCCCCTCGCCATGGCCGCCCCACATCAGGATTGATTTACTATGTCAACCGTTGTGGCTGTCGGCAGCAGCGGCGCTCACAGCCGTGCCTGCATCCTGCGGGCGCACCAACCCCACATCTTGTAGCTGCCACTCAACAACTGCTGCTGTGAAGGTTGCATGTGTGTGTGTGTGTGTGTGTGTGTGTGTGCAGTGTTGTATAAAGTACCACAAAGTGATACTTGAGTAAAAGTACAAGTATCTTACCAATAAACTACTTTGGTAAAAGTTAAAGTCTCCTTTAGGAATATTATTGAGTAAAAGTCTTAAAGTAGTTTTTGTACTTAAGCATTAAAAGTATTGATTTAAAATGAGCAGTTAGACTTTCCA